>CABHPQ010094803.1:0-17448 GCA_902168405.1 Peromyscus aztecus | reverse complement strand
CCTGGGGCCTATACTGGGACACTTTGCTCAGCCTTGGTGTAGGGAGGAGGGTACTGGACCTGCCTTGACTGAGTCTACCAGGCTGGATTGACTCCCCAGAGGAGACCTTGCCTTGGAGAAGGTGGAAATGGGGGGTAGATGGGGGGAGGGCTGGAGGTTGGGAGGACGGAGGACGGGAAATCTGTGGCCGATATGTGAAATTAAATTAATTATAAAATAAAAATATTAAAAAAAGAAATATGGGTTAAAAAATAAATTAAGCCAGGCGGTGGTGGCGCATGCCTTTAATCCCAGCACTCGGGAGGCAGAGGCAGGCGCATCTCTGTGAGTTCGAGGCCAGCCTGAGCTACCAAGTGAGTTCCAGGAAAGGCGCAAAGCTACACAGAGAAACCCTGTCTCAAAAAAACCAAAAAAAAAAAAAAATTAAAAAAATATTTAGAAAATAAATGATAGAAAAATAGCATGAGAAAATGTAAATAATAATAATAACAATAACAATAAATCAGCTTAAAATACACTAAGGAACTGTCATTAAAATCAAAGTAAGGTTTAGGCACCAGAATAACCATCAAACCATCATTCACCTAAGCAAGCAACTTGGAAGTATTTGTACTTAGTACCCATGTTGTTATTTGGTTCTGATCTTGGTGTCTCCTTTGAGGAAAAAGATCATCTTTGAAACTGTTTGGCGCCAAAATTGCCAGTGAGAAACACAGCTTTTACATCAAAAGAAATAAAGAAAATTTAATTTTGATCCAATTATGAGTGACCATAGCTAAGGAACACAAATTCTAACTATCATAAATAATATATCCAAAGGTGGAAACAGTTTCATGACATATTTTAGAGTTTCATAACCAAAATAAATTAATAAATTAAAGATTGTTTCAAATAGAAATATCAATTATATGGCATACAGCAGGACAAGAATCTCTGCTATAATTTTACAAAGCTATTAATACATTAATAGCTTTGGAGTCTGTGGATCCTAGTGGCACTTAAGTTGATACAATCAGTAATATGTATCATTCCTTTAACTTTCAGGACCTCACTTAACAGTTCATCTTATCCATGAAATATTTGAAAATGTTCCTCAACTGAACAAAAACTTTTGAGCAATCATAAAGGATGCTGTTGAATCATTTAAATATATTTGTCACAAATATTGACATATTTCATTTAATTGTACTCTCTTAAGGGTAGCTCATGGTAGTTTGAACAGACTTCAGTGAATGGCCACACATCTAAAAATAAATGAGCAGTGGGATGAAAAGTTCTTTTGAGAGCTGGGCCTTTTTCTATGTCTGCCTTCCATAAGAATGGGGCCATGTTCAGCCCCAGAGTCAAGATTGTGAAGCCCAATGGCAAGAATCTAGACAAGTATGAGTTGGGCATTTTTCAGACACTGTTCAATCTGGAGATGAACTCTGATCTCTAGGTGTAGCTGCAGTAACTCAACATCACTAGGGCCAAGGATATTGAAATTGGTGGTGGTCTGAAAGATATCATAGTTTGTGTACCAGATCCTCAGTAGAATGAACTCTTTCCAGAAAAATGCAAGACCAGATAGATCATGAAGTGGAGAAACAGTTTACTGGGATGCACAGTCTTCATTGCTCAGAAGAGTGTTGTGCCTAAGCCATCTCAATAGGAAAAATAAGCAAATCACCACAGGTGCCACACACTGACTGAGCTGAATGATGCCATCACTGAAAACTTGGTTTTCTCACATGAAATTGTCAGTAAGAGGAGCCTATAAAACTAGGGGGCTTATCAAGATTCATTTAAACAAAGCACAACAGAACAAAGAAGCACAAGGTTGAAACATTTTCAAGTGTGCATAAGAAGCTAATAGGCCCCATCACGAGAGGAAGTCCATGCCTGACACTGCCTGGATAGCCAGGAACCAGTTGTTGGATAGCCCAGAGACCTAGGATATAACCAAACATGGTGGGGAAAAAAGTCAATGGAATGAGTCCTAATGATATTCTGCTATACTTGTAGATCAGTGCTTAGCCCACACATCAGCAGAGGGGTTTCATCCATCAATTCATGAGAGTAGATGTGGAGACCCACAGACAAATATTAGATACATCTCAGGGAACTCTGCATAAGAGGGGGAAGAAGGATTGTAGGATCCAGGGGGCTCGAGGACATAATGAGAACACAGCTCACAGAATCAACTAAGGAAGATTCATAGGTGCTCACAGAGCCTGAAGTGACAGTCACAGAGCCTGTTTGGGTCTGAGCTAGGTCCTCTGCATATATGTTATAGCTGTGTATCTTGGTGTTCTTATGGAACTCCCAACAGTGGGAGTAAGGGGTTGTCTCTGACTCATCTGTCTTCCCTTGGGATACTTATCCTACTACAGGGTTGCCTCATTCATCCTTGATATGAGGGTTTGTGGCTAGTGTTATTTTATGTTATTTTATAATGTTTAGTAGATACCTCTAGGAGGCCTGCTCTTTTCTGAAGGAAAACAGAGGAGGAGTGGATCTGGGGGAGAGAGGAGGTGTTGGAGGGGAATGGGAGTAGTGGAGGAAGGGGAAACTACAGTCAGGATGCAACATATGAGAGAAGAATAAATCTAAAAATAGTTTAAGAAAAAAAGTGATAAAGAAGAAGCTTATGGGCAAGGATGTTAATTTTGAATTCCCAGAGCTTCATTTGTAAACAAATTACTAAATAGGATGTCATATGTTTAAAAAAAATAAAAATAAAGAAAGAAAACAAGTTGGACTTGGTGGGTTTTAAAAAAGAAAGAGAAGAGAACAAAGAGTTGTGTTCATAAGGTAATGTGTAAATTGGAAGGGAATTGGGCCAGGGGTTAATAAGGTCAAAGCACACGTTGGTAGGTTTTCACTTAACCTTAATTTGCTTCCAAATCTCTCACCCACAAAATCTATTAATTGGATTAATGTTCCTTTTTCTTAACTTTTTATAATAAAGAAACATTTCTGAATGAGTTTCTGTGGGATCATTCGAATAATAACAAAATGTATTTAAAAAAAAAATCTGAAAAATATTTCTTTCCTGAAGGTAGGTATGTACTAATGTAGAGGGTGGGTGCATCTGTTATAATGAACTCTTGACAGTTGATCAATCCCTAGGTCCACAACTTTTTGACACTTGAAAGAAGTTCTCTGATCTCCAGAAGCACAACTACTCACTCCTCCAAACACACACACACACACACACACACACACACACACACACACACACACCACACACACACACACACACACACACACACACACACACACACACACACCACTAGCTCAATCAGTAGATAAATAAATATAATGATAATAGTTTTCAGAGAGCTAGAATAGAGTGAGCATGAGAAAAACAGAGGCAAAATAAAGAAAAAGACTCCTGGCATAGAACAAGAAAATACATTTTTATGTCCTGTACATTCTGATGTCTCTTGAAATGCATTGTTGTTTGCACTGTTTATTTGTTACTATTTTCTCATAAGGGGGAACTATCTTTAGTGACTTTAATAGTCCATCCCATCTTTTCCTTCAAATTCTTTTTCTGAAATTAAATTCTTAGATACATTTATTTAAAAATAGGTGAATGTAAGATACGTCTGGTCAGGTAAGTAAATGAGACATGTCAGTTCTACTAAACATAAGAACCACATGCCTCATGACATGTATCTTACCTGTGCAGTTGAATGAATTGTTCGCCCTGAATACCAGATTATTTGATGCTAACATTTTCTAAAATAAGCTATACAGATTTGATAATATTCTTGCTTCATCCACAAAAGTATGATTCTACTCACAGATATTTTATGTGCCTTTCAGTAATGAAGCATCAGCATGTGCAACATGAAATGAGACACTGATGTCTTTACTGCAGAGGGACAAAGAGTGATGCACTGCGAACATGCAAGGAATTAAGGCTATCTTTTCAGACTGACTCTGTCTGACAGCAAATCCATAAAGCTGATATTTTTGTGTCAGGGTTTTAGCTCCATGACCTTTAAATTCCAACATTAGCAGGTCAATAAATTCTACTAATGACCTCAACAAAAAATCACTTATTGTCCTTATGCTTACAAGAGAGCTGCCACAGTTAGCTAGCTGCAAAGCCAGCCTTAGAGAGTGGAAGCATTTTCACTTGTGTTAAGAACAGTAGCTTTCAAAAATCATGAAAAGAATTGAGCCAAGTCAGGAAACTTACAATTCTATACAAGTCTGTGAATCTAGAATATTGCCTATCCTAATAAAATGATATTTTATTGCATTTTTCAGAATCTACAAGCTGCCCATGGAGGTAAATGCCACTTTTATATACTGAAATCAGCAAGATAGAAAATGCTGTCATGAACTAAAAGCATGATACAGTTGTTAAACTTAAGGGCTTTTTTTTAAACCCTAGGCTCTAAGGTTCAAGACAGAACTCTACTTCAGAAGTACATTGGGACATGAATTAGATAAGATTTGCATGTTTATATTGAAAACACAGTAATAACGCTACCATAGATAGTGGTGCTGATTCCCTGGATTTACTCCCTTCCCCTTTAAAGCATTCTAATGAATTCCTGTGCATTCTGGGAAACTCTCAGATTAGTGGGATGTATGCAAATGTGTTTATCATATTCTAGTTTAAACAGTCATTTAACTCATTTCCTCATTTCGTTCTCATTTCCTTATTCTTCTCTGCTCCAGCTTCACGAAAGAGGGCATGTATTCAAACTCAGAGATAATGCTATTCTGAATGGACATGCGGAACATCGCAAAGGAGAAAGGAATGTGTATGAGAGTGTTTCACACTTTCTCATTGATAGTGACTGTTACTCTTGGAAACAATCAATGCCAGCTTGAGTGGCCATATTGCTTTATCTTGTTACTGTATCCATCAGAGCTAATCAAAATCATTTTTTAAAGAATTCATGAGTTTCTTTTTTAATTTCCTTTCTGATTTTAGAATACTAGAAAGACATTTTGTCTTTTCCCTAACAATTTGCTAAAACAAATAGAAATTTTATAATGTGTTTATAAAATATTACATGTATCTGATACCAGATCAAGGCAAAACTAGTATCATTCACTCACAATTTCAAGAGGAAATAAGATAGATGATCTGGAAGTTTCTAAATGTGTCTAAGTCATAAATAAATTAATATGTTCATGTGAACTTTATTTCAGAGAGACTACTGTAAGTCTTCTTAAACAGGAAATATCCATAGAGCTATAATAATAATATTTCTGTTTTGCATAAGAATTCATAGTACATTTTTTGAAAAATATAGATAAAATTTGGACATTAAACCATTTTATTTTACTGATGCAAGTCAAATACCATTGAAAATATTCTTTATTTTAATAACAAGACTTATGTCAGTTTGTCTTTAAATATAAACATTCATAGTTAATTTTTATCACAATTTTTACTTTCTTTCAAATTATTTGGTGTCTAGAATATCATTCATTTCCTTAAGAAAATGGAAATACTTTGATATCATCCTGCAAAAATTCAAGCTACATTGATGTTTCAGGAAAAATGGTATCCTATAGCTTATTTCTGTGAATGAAGTCATATCTTAAGAAATAACTTGTTTTAATCTTTTGTTCTTATTGTTTCTTGCATGATCTCACAATGTAGCACTCACTGGCTTGAAACTCACAAAGTAGATGAGACTGTCCTCTAATTCAGACATCTGCCACTTGCCTCCCCAGGGATAGGATTATGTCCATACCATACATATCCACCCAGCCATTGAGTCATAGCCTCAACGATATCATGTGTTTATCAGTAGAATCTTGTACAAGTTTGTCTTAGTTAGAATTTCTGTTGTTGTGATGAAATCCCACAACCAAAAATAACTTGGGAAGAATGGGCTTATCACTACTTACCTGTCCTGATCACAGTCCAACATGAAGTGAAATCAGGGCAGGAACTCAAAGGTGGAAGCTGGGTGTGGAACTCATGATAAAGTCCAGGGAGGAGATTGTCTTACAGAACTTGTAGCTTGCTCAGACTGCTTCTTCAAATAACCCAGGATCACCAGGCACCATAGGTTTGCCAATCTCCAACACATCAATCATTAGTTAAGACAATACTCTACAGCTATGTCTATGTGTCAATCTTATGCAAGTGTTTTCTTAATTAGATTTCCTCTTTCCAAATATGTCTAGGTTTGTGTCACATTGACAAAAATCAACCAGGCAAAGTTTAATGATCAGTGAACAAGAGATTTTTTTTTGCTACATTTTGATTATTTTTCTATGAAAATGTGTCAAAGTTTACATGCCAACTTGGGGAGAAAATGACTAATAAGAGATGTAATGTCACAAAAGTCTCATCCTCACAAATTGATCAACAAATACTTCAGTATTTTGGGAGAGGGACAGCTCTTTGTTAATATTTTGTGAAATAGTGCCTCTTTCCGAAAAGTAGCCAAGACACAATTTTGTAAGTGCTTAATAAATACAAATCATTTAAATTTTAAGTCAAATGCCTAGAACTTGAATTTCCTCTCCTCCAGATCTTTGATCAATAGAATTCTGTTCTCATGAGTTACCCAGTGAATAATATTCTATGTCAAGAAGCCAAAATTAAAATAGTATGTTTACAATAGAGGTTGCATTATGAAACTTGAGTTTTCATATAACTCTAAAAGACAATTGAAAATCTGTAGAAACAATTTGAAGTAAATGGAAGAATGCATTTTCTAATTTTTTTGGAAATAAAATATCAACAATTCGAATTTCTGATGAAATATACTTTAATAGCATAAATTGGCTAAGTGGAATCAAATATTCATTGAAGCCAATACTTTCAATTAGTGTTCTTATTTGAGTATGCCACTCTTAAAATGTTACAATATATTCATAGTGTCTCAAATTATACCTAACAATATTAAAGTATAGAGGGATTTCTTAAACCTTTACTTACTAATTTAAAGGAAACATGTCATATTATTTAGTGTCTCCTAGGTTGTGTTTTAAATTTTAAGTCATTTATAGAGTTAGAATATAGTAAGAAATTAGCTTCAACCACGAATCTACCCCTCATAGTATTATGTTTTAATAATTATTGAGAACACTGTACAGTCAATATTAATGTTGCCCTCATCAGTCAATTACTAAAACATAGTATATATTTAAAAGCCTGAAATGTGTTTGAGATTACATTTATTCTCTGCCTCTGTTTCTTAAATTATTTTATGAGATGGTATGCTAAAAACATGTTATGTGTAATTATTTGAGCCTATTATTTATAGACAATTACAAATTAATTAAATATGAATTATAAATAATTATTCTTTACTTCTTAATAACTAAAACTAAAAATTTTTAATTTTGAGAAATCAATATGAAGGTAACATGACAGAAACAATTACTCATCTATTAACATCTGGATAATGTCCAAAACATCTCCACAATTGATTTGCCATCAATGTCTTCCTGATGTAGTCTGATTGAATATAAAGAAAGAAGAATTAAAATGAATGAAGGAAGAGGTGAACTATCTGTGTTTAATCTCCATTTTCATCAGAAATCGATTAACTAGCTGACTTTAGGTGCAAAAGAATTAATTTTCCTCAGTCTCCAGTAAAATTAACAACACTATGGCCATCTCCATAAATATTCATTAAACAGTTAGGAACAATATGAAATTCAAATTAAAATTGGAAAAGAGATTAAATAGAAGTAGTCATCTTAAAAAAGAATCATACTACATTTGAGATGGAATCATTTGAGCAACAAAAAATATGGAAATACATTCCGTGTTACATTTAATTATTATTAATTCCAACACTGCACGCTGGCAGCTATTTTAGGCTCATTACAGGGACTGAAATGGGCTAGAATACAAACCTATTCTCATTGGAATAATGGAAATTTGCTCCAAAGTTAAAAGATGTTTAAAAATAAAGTTTAGATGTTCAGTTAATTACTTAGGTTTTAAATTATAAGTACATATTGCACATAAGTTGCTGATAGTATGTTTATCATAATATGGTTAACACAAACAAAAAGAAATATCTTCTTAGTGGTAAGGTAATTTACAAATATAAAATATGTACCCTATCTGTGGTTTTGTAAAACAAAATGCTGAAATTCTGTGTTTAATATATTTAAATTAAGTTTCCTGATAAACAGGGCCTATGATTTAGTGAGAGAGTTAATTATGAAGAAAGCATGCAGTCTTCTAGAGAAATACAGGGAGTGTTACTTATTTTCTATCCACCAGCAAGAAAGCAAGCAATTTTTCATGCAATTGTTTTAGCTTAAGGATGATATATATATCATCCTTATATATATATAATATAAAACATATATATATATATGTTTTAAAACAGATTTCATTAAGTGATAAAATATCTTTGTCACAGCTGTAGCTCTTAAAAATAGTTGATAGTTAAAATGTAAAATATTAATATATATTCAAATTTTACTAGTTTTGTCACAGGATATCATTTTTCAAATGTGCAAATTTTATGGGAATCAAGTGTTCTATTTGTAACAAGAAAGATGTCTCTCTGTGTGTATACAACATAAATACATGTGAAACATTATGAAATATTAAACATTGTAAAATACATTTTGACCTTTACAAACATGTAAATTAGACTCTGTTCAAAGGCAAGATCAAAGTTAGGTTATATAGTTTGGAAATGAAACTTTAATGCATATTATTTTAGTGATATCCAATGCATTTTGAATCTTTTCAAAATGTTTTCATGTCTGTTATCTTAATTCTTAAGTTGAATATATTTTTGAAGCACATTTGGGTTATGTTTACAGAAGGTAGGAAGATAAAGTCCTAAAATGACTGCTTTTAAACATGAAGCAAAACTAAGGATGGTATTTCCTACTTGGAAAGCCAGCACATCAGAGTGTGAGCAGGAAGACTGCTTCAACACTGAGAAAATCCTGGCAACACTGTGAGTTCAAGGACAACTTAAGGTACAGTGATATTTTATCAAAATAGCGCAATAAACAAATCCATAGTAATATAGAATCTGACCAGAAATGATGATCAAAATAATCCAATTAACCCACATCATCAGTTAAAAAAAAAACAAAAACAAAAACAAAAACCCAAGAAATCCAGGCCCACCTCTATTTTCTAGGTAGATACATGGGGAAGAGAACAAGTACAAAAACTCTTTAATGATTCTGAAAGCATGTGTTCAATCACCAGTGAAGTGTGAGTTTTAAGGAGGAAACCTACAGGTTAATTTTTCTCCAAACAATATAGTAAAAGCTTAAAGCTTCACTACACACTCTCCCCTCAATTTAAAAATTTCTTACTCTTGATTGGTTATTGAGTAAAAAATCTTTATACGCTTTGATTTTGAAGAAACTCCCAAGGTAATGTGGAATAGGACAGGCTCATAGTGTTGAGGAAATTGGCTCAGACCAGTTGTCAAGGCATTTACATAATGTACTTCTTTTGAGCCAACCTGGAGTCTGCCTGAGGCCTAACAACAGATCAACCCCCATATTTGTTATCACCAAGAAATATGGATGCTACTGCCTCCTGTAGGATCTTCATGTAGTTAATGGTCTATTGATCACTACAGAGTTCCTGATCAATGTCAGAGTTCCTGATTTGTGCCAAGCCAATGAGGACTGACCCCACAATGTCACCAGATTGCAACACGGACTGGGTGCTGGAAGGAGGGTATATAAGGCCTTCCCCATTATTAAGTAAATGAGTTGGTTATTTGCCTTCAACTAACTCCCATTGTCTGTGCCATTCACACCACACCTTCTCACCCTCCTCTCCCAAGGGAACTGTTAGGATCCTGCAACATCTGGCTTTTGAACATGGGGCTTCTGTTACTTTTTCTCTCTTTATTCACGGTGCTTGACAGTGGCCCCCAGAGGGTGTGTTTCGGTAAGAAGGCCCTCAGTGCTGTGTTCTTTCAGTTCCTTTGGCAGGTTAGCATTGGGACCCCCAATCTTTCCTTCTTTTGTGTTGTCTGTCAGGTTTGTCTGTCCTTCCAGTTAGGAAGGCATTTTTTTTTGGTTCTCCCAGCACTCCACATAAGAATTGTCACCCCAGGAAGTAGAACCAAGGCTTAGCTCCTGAATACCATCTCTCTTCTAGAGACATTGTGTGGGTATATGGGCATGACCTAAAAAACCACAGAAGTCCCCCACTAAGCACAAGACGTGGGGAATGTGCACCAGGCACAGAATGGCTTGAATGCCTATTTTCAACAGGTCTCAGACCTGGTCCTCAAGGCCTTCAGAGCCTGTACTCCAGGGGACCCCTCAACTTACTTTTGCAATCATATCCAACAGCCTGGAGAGCTCTTTACTGACTTCCTGGCCCATGTCAATGAGGCAGTAGAGTGCAGAGTGGATGCCAACCCCACTAGAGAAATGCTGATTTAATAACTGACTTGGGAGGTACTCAGTGCCAAAACCTGTAATATGGTTGCAGCTGTGTGGAATGAGGACATATATAAATGGTGCAGGCCACCAGAGATCTTGACCCAAGCACTGGTCTCATCACCACTCTTACTGCCTCTTTGGATGTTCTCCTTGCTGACAGGCAGTATGCTAATGACACCCCCAAGTGTCTGAAGGTAAATAGAACTTGCTTGGGAAGTGACAAACCAGGCCATTTGCAGAGTGACTACTTTTGGGCAAAAACCTAAGAACTGATGCCCCAGATGCAATACAGGATTTCATTGGGCAATGGATTGCATGTCATAGCCTGCTGAAATACTAGCTCCTTTAAACTCCAAGTGAGGGACTCCTCAGTCCCACCAGTAAGAGGTGGCTCTGGTAACCCAAAAATCTATTTGGCAATGCCATTTTTTCCACATTTCCCAATGTTTACCATCTATCTTGAAAGACAAGCTGTCAGAGGCTGTCAAAGGTTTGATTGACATGGGTGCAGATGCTACCATTTTAACCAAGACTGAGACACTTCACTTCCCTCACTGGAAGTTTAAACCTGCCCCCTCCCATTGGTGATATGGAAGGACAACAAGATTCTAAGATGACCACCCATCTAGTCCAATGGAATAATCTCAATGGTAATCGGGGAGCCAGTCACCCTATCATTACCAATGTACCTAGAAGCCTGTGGGGCAGAGATATTTTGGAGGATATGGGGTCTACACAGCCAGGCCTCCCCCATCCAAGTGCTATTCCTCCATCTTATTATACATTAGATTTAGATATTAAGGATTGCTTTTTTTCAAATTCCTCTGGCACCATAGGATCAAGATCATTTTGCTTTTACTGTATGGGAAGTGACTATGCATAAACCAGCTAAGAGCTATCAATGGACTGTTTCATCCCAAGGAATGAAGAGTAACCCCACTATTTGCCAGTTATATGTTTCTCAAGCTTTGGTCAATATCCCCAGGGATGTTCTTTTATCTATTCTATAGATGATCTCCTTCTATCACACCCAGATGCAGCCTACCTGCAAAAGACTTCCAAGGGAATATTAGAAGATATTGCATTTTTACATCTGACTTTGGCTCTAGATAAGGTCCAAATTGTACCCCACACCCTTTGCCTTTTTAGGCTTTTCCATTGTGAAGCAGGTATGCCCCCTTTCCTTTAAATTGGAAATGAAAAAAATTGTACTCACTCTCAGAATTCCAACAATTATGTGGCATGCTTAATCAGCTTAAACCTTTCTTACACATTCCTGGCCAAGAGATGAGACACCTATTTTCATTGTTGGAGGGCCTCAACTGTCCTTTCACTAAAGTTGGGCTTACCCAAGAAGCTAAAGAGATGTTACAAAAGGTTTTGGCCATTCTAGCTGCTTCCAGCCTGCAATGCCATGATCCCCAAAGACCCTTATTAGCAATTGTCCTCTGGACACCCAGGGGATTCTTGGGAGCATTTTGGCAATCTAGTCCCCTTCTATGGATACATCAAGCACATTCTGACCTATACAAGGTCACCTCTAAGTTTGTCCAGTGCTTCCAACTCAGCCTTAAGGCATGGATGCTGGCATGGAGAACATATGGACAAAAGCCAGATAAGCTTGTTTTCCTCTTTTCTTTACAGAGTAATTCCCAGTCCCTCTGGGCAGATTCTATCTTCTTCCAGGAAATGGTTGTAGGATTCACAGAAACTATTGACTATCATTTGCCAAAACAACAAGATCTTAACAGAACTCCCCATATTTACAATACAGATACAGCCCCATGCAGCCCCCTCCTCCACTCCCATCCCTTACACCATTCTGGCCTTTTTAGATTCCAATAAAAACATAAATGTTGTTCTTATTTAATGCCATGGCTCCAAATTTTACATGTGTTATCCCTAACCTTGGTTATGTTCAACTGAGTGAGTTACTGGCCCTCTTCAAAGTTCCCGTGGAGTGCCAGACACAGTCCATTAAAATTTTTTTCTGATAACCAATACACTATACAGGCAGTTCATGTACTGGCCTCTTCTTGAGTTGAAGACTCACTGACCCCCATTACCAGCACCATATTGCTCATACAAGATGTCCTAAATCAGAGGTACTTGTTCCATAATAGATCTCATCCCAAATTACCCAGAATATTGGCTCTAGGAAATGACATCACAGACACCATTATATTAACAGCCAATGTGGATCTCCAAGGGCAAGCCAGGTCTCTCCACCAGCAATTCCATCTGTCTCCACAGAATTTGCATAGACTTTTTTTAGAATTACCAGTTTCCCAATGTAAACGTTTGTTCCAGGGAATGTGCCACTTGTGCTTCTTTGTCCCTGTATGTGGTGATATTTTACTTGTGCAACCCAATAAAGTTTATCTAAGGATCAGAGGAAAAAGTCAGCCACTATATTAAACAGGGAAATCAGGGAATGGTAGCACACACCTTTAATCCTCCAATAATTGAAGAGGTAGGGGTCTGTCTGGATCTCTGTGAGTTCAAGGCCACACTGGGAACAGAGCCCATAGGGTTGAGGAAATTGGCTCAGACCAGTTGCTAAGGCATACACATAAAATACTTCCTTATGAGCCAAACTGGAGTCTGCCATGCAATGCCACCAGATTGTGACACAGACTGGGTGCTGGGAGAAGGGTATGTAAGGCTTCTCTGTTATTAAATAAATTAGTTTATTATTTGCCTTCAAATGACTCCCAGTGTCTGTGCCGTTTATGTCATGCCTTCTCACCCCCTCCCCCAATGAAACCATTAGTATTGATCAACAGTAATGCAATTTTCTCAAGAAAAATTCATGGTGAAATATGGAAAATACTCTTTTTTTCATCTTCATTTCCCATATGTCGAAGATGCTAATCCAGGATGAATGGAATGTAACATGTATAGTCCTACTTTAAAAACAGACCACATATAGTATAGAATATGAAGGAACTTGCAAATTCCTATTTAGGTATTTCTGGGTAAATGCATCTTCTGGCAAGAGCTCCTGTTGTCATGGAAATTATTATAATTATAATTTAAATTTAATTTTTATAATAAGGCCCATTTATTATGTTGCTGAGCTGGTACAATTTTCATTTAAAATAATTTCAACAAGAGTTAGATTAAACAGCTACATTATTGAGCATGCTGATTTGCAAGACATTTAAAATTTGTACACTTGCTTTCAGTCATACACATTTACAAAGCATGTTGTATTGGATGTTGGAATTTGAAGATACTGCAAGAATGTCGATATTGATAGTCTTTTTACTTTTGATTATGCTGTCACTTCTAAAAGGTTTACAATGAAAGCTACAATTAGGAAGCAATAGGCTCATGACAGTGAATATAATTTTGATGTCATAAAAATCATAGAAGTTAAACCCTGGAGAAGAAAAGAAAAGGTAGCATGTCTTCCCACTTTCAGGTATTTGAACTCTATCTTCCAAAGTCATATATGCCCCAGGATAGCTATGAATACAGCTGAAGTGAACACCACATAGTAAACTTCTTTAAGTTATTATGAGATCTCTTTGGGAATTTTTTTATAAGCAGGTTACACAGTTCCTTAATATGAAACTTATGGATAACTATTGAATTGCAGAGTAAAAATGATGAACTCCTTTGTATGTGAATGGTATGGATTTGCAAGTATGGATTTGCAAATGCCTCTGAACTCTAAAAAACATGGCATTGATTGCTTTATAAGAAGCTACTTTGTGTAAATATGAAATTTTTTCATTTTACTCATTGTAGCCTGCAATTTAAGATTGACTAATTCCACTTTGAGACTATTAAATTCTTATACATTAATGATGTTTTACACATAAAATAATGTATTGATAAATACAGCAATTTTTTAATAGTTGGTAAAGAAACTCAAAATATATTAAATGAAATACTAAAAGTAGCTAATCATTGTATTAGCAATACATATAAAAGATGAATTTTCTGTAAATTAAAATCTAGATTCAGAAAGTCCAGATACCAGAAGGGATCAATTTAATTGTCAAGTATAAAGAGGAGTGACATACTCAAACTCTAGGAAGAGAATATGAATTTTTTGTGTTTGGGGAGCAGATATTACAAAATACAATGAAATGCAAGTGGATGAAGAAGATAATATACAGAGGATCCTGAGAAGCAGAGGCAAAGGTCAAAAGAGATCTGCAATAACTCCTGAAGTTGCCATATCAATAGGATTTTATCTTTTAAAGTCACCACACATCCTCTGATAGAAGGGGAGAACAGCACACAGCCACTTGCCAATCCCTTAATGAGTGAATCATATTGTTTGCACACCACAAATATCATCAGATGAAGTGTCAGCAGCTTTCCTCTGTGTTCCCACAACGTCTTATAAACTCAGCACAAACTGTACATGCTTCATAAAATGTCAGGGAAATTAAAGCACCCATTGTTATCAGAAAGGACAAGATGCATATTGTACTATAAAAATAACAGTAACAAAATATAATAAAAGAAATTCAAGGCAAATATTTTGTACATACTTGATATCTAATTTAATGTCTTATTTTGGTTGTTCTGGAGTTGTACATATTTGATATCTAATTTAATGTCTTATTTTGGTTCTTCCACATCTAAGAGTATGTGGAATGTTTCAATCAAGAAATATTTTTTCCTCCTTTGCAATAACAATGTCTTTTCAGATCCTCTGACAAAATAAAATAAAATTGAACTGGGTGTCATATACTCGAGGACGTTCTTCATCTCCCTGTGTAGGCAAGGGTGACCATGAACGTCTGACCCTCATGCCTCTACTTTCCTAGTGTAGAGTATAGGCAGTGTATTTTCTTTACTGTATCTGGATGTAGCTGAGGCTTCCTGTGAGCTAAACAAAGATCCTACCAACTGATAGACATCTCCTGAATCATTTATAATTTTGTTTAGTTAGGTTATTGGACTTTGAAATAGAATTTCTTTACTTAAGCATTTGAAATATATAGCCCTTATTAATAATGTTGTTTTTAAATGATTTTCTCACAATCTGTAGGCTTTTTGTTTTGAAGATCCTTTCAGGTGTTGAACAGAAACTTTCATTTTATTGTGTGTCCACTTTGTTTTCCCTATATATTCTGGGTGTCATATCAGAATATATATATATATATATGTATATATATATATATATATATATATATATATATATCAAGCTTTTGAGCTTTATGACTTCAGGTCTTAAACATCTTAAGACGCAATCCATTTTGTGCTGAATTTTATGAATAAATTAAGATAATAATTAAGAATAAAATAAAGATCAACTAGGTATGTCAGTGTAACTTGTCATCATGGATATGGACATCAAGTGGCAGTCAGATTATAATTTTGTACCTATTGAAATGGATATTATCAAAAAAAGTCATAAGATATCAAGTGTTGACCTGAAAGAAAGGGAAAGAGAATTTTTTATACATCATTTGTAGAGATGTTAGTCATATCTTTTGGGGAGTGGTTTATATAAAATACGATTCCATTAAGTTCCATAGTTCTGTCTGGGTACATTTAAAGGAAAGAAAATAGTCAAGTAAAATAGATATGTTTACTGTAATGATCAGCTGAACAAATATCTGCATGGTCAAGAAATTGAACTAGCCTTTGTGCAAATAGTAAATTGACAAAGAACCTTTTTCCTGTTATTTAGACTAAACATAGAAGGAAAACCTATTATAAGCTAGAGAACATTCAATTTTTTTTAGTTGAAGAACTCAAGAGCAAATGTATACAAAAAAAAGTGTGAATCTGTATTCTGGGCATGTAACAGCCTTTGCACACAGCAACCCTCCTTACCTATACAAGATCTGTATATTGTCACGGGAGTAAAAATTATAGCATGTATGAGAAAAGTACTCCAGAGGCATCATGCCTAACTAAGGGCTAATGACTTTTCATGGCTACTGAGGGAAGGATAGACACTTCGTTGGAAATGTAACTATGGGTATATTGATGCCTCACAGTTGGTGGCTCCACATTCACGTGTAAAAGGGCAATGCTGATTGGACTTCTAAGTGAATTATGATTTTTAAAAATATTCAAAGTTGGGAGAAAAATTTGTCAATGAGGGCAGAGAAATTTGAGGGATAAAACACAGTGGATGGAGACTGTCAAAATCAATTGAATACAATATGGAATTTTCAAGAAATAAATGATATTTGATATTATGGTTGATTTTTAACATAAAAATGCTCATTTAACATATCATTGTGATGTTCCCGATAATGGTCCATTCATTGACCCCAGTGATTTGTTCTCGTGGTGAGGGAGTACATCATGGTGGGATCTAATTTTGATCCAAACTGGTCATTTTATGACTTAGTTTACTTTATTATTTCTGTAATAAAATATCCAGCAAGCAGCCATTTAAAGAAGAAAGAATTATTTGTCCCACATTTCCAGGCTACAGTCCATCACTGAGTAGAAGTCAAAGAGGCAGGAACTTCAAATAAATGGTCACAAAATATATATTGTCAAGAACTGAGAACAATATATTAATGCATCCATGCCAATATTCGACTTATTTTTACCATTATTCTATAGTTAAGATGGATAATAGTTAGGTCTCCCCATCTCAATTAATGAAATCGGAATGATCTATACAGACTGTCCATAGACTAGCAACATTTATTCTTATTGGGTAATACTAGATTGTGTCAAGTTGACAATTACAGCCATCCACCAATATCATGTATAAAAAACAAAGCGAGAGAGGGAAAAGTGAATAGAAACTTCCAAGCCCTTTGGAAGTTATGCCTTTCATGCCTATGTAGTAGTAACCAATTCAAGAGGTTAAAACATTGCCTTTGGGGGTAACCCTGAAGGCAAAGCTTTTAACGCAGAAGCCTTGGCCACTCAGTGTCTGAACTATAATAAACCTGGAGGAAATCATATTAAGAAAAAAAAGATATAAAGAAAAATATTACATGATGTAGATGTATCTAACCGTCTTATTAAATAAGAAACACAGAGCCAAGGTAAAGATAAAAGCCAAAGAGGTCAGAGTTAGGAGCTTACCCGCGTGCTGCTGGCTAGCTTCTTCCGCCAAGAAACCTCTCCGAAAAGGGAGCT
>CABHPQ010094784.1:0-12365 GCA_902168405.1 Peromyscus aztecus | reverse complement strand
TGTCTTCCAATAAATTCAAATTCTTCAAACACAGAAAAGCTTGATATGAGAACCACAATAAAAGAAAGAGGAGTGTTGCATTGGAAGAATGATTCAAACATGAATTGATCTTAAGTTGGAAACATGAGAAACATACTGTATGTATTTGGATATGGAAAAATTATAAAACCTAAAGAATATACTTGGGCTTTTTTGTTTGTTTCCTACTTGTTTCATTTTTGTTTTGTTGGGTTGTTTGTTGTTGTTGTTGTTGTTACTTTGTTTCTAAAGGGGGCAGTCTTTTTATATTGCTCAGGTTGTCTCCAATTCCCGGGCTAAAGCCACCCTGCCACCTCAGCCTTCCACATATCTTTGCACAGGTGTGTACCACCATGTCCAACTTGCTTTCTTTCGTTTTCTTTCTTTCTTTTTTTTCTTTTTAGGAAATATACAAGCGATATTGCATTACTTAAGACCATTTTGGAGTTTTGTACATATTTCCATTGACTCTTTTAATTGTAAATTAGTCTTTTAGGAACAGATGCCTTTCAGGGTAGCTGTTTTGAAAAGGATAGTACTTGTTCTGGTTGTTTTTTGTTACTGTTATTTATTTTTGGCAACTTGACACAAGCTAAAGTTACTTGGGAAGAAGACCTCAGTTGAGAAAATGCCTCCATCCAGATTGCCTACTGTAGGCAAGTTTGTAGGGTTTGTTTTGTTTTGACCAGTGATTGTTGTGGACATCAGGGTGATGCCATCCCTGGGCAGGTAGTCCCAAGTTGCATAAGAAAGCAGGTTGAGCAAACCTGTAAGAGCAGGCCAGTAAGCACAGCTCCTCTGTGGCCTCTGCTTCACTTCCTGCTGCCAGGTTGCTGCCTTAAGGACCTTTCTGCTCCCTTCTATGGACTGTGATGTGGAAGTACACTCTCCAGTCAACACATGGAGGGTTGTTAGATCTGGTGCAAGTGCCTGAGACTGCTGAGTCATCTCTCTAGCTCAGAAATTGGGTTTTATCAAAGTGTGTGTGTGTGTGTGTCTGTGTGTGTGTGTGTGTGTGTGTGTGTATGGAGGTCAGAGGACTACTTACAAGAGTTAGTTTTTTCCTACCATGTGTATTCCAGGGGTCAAACTCAGGTGTCCTCAGGCTTTGTGGCAGGTGTCAGCCCTTAAGATTTTTTTTGAACAAAAAAAATCTACTTAACCTTAACAGTGTATGATCTTAAAAGGACCAGTTTAGAGTGATTGTTTGGTTTTGTTTAAGTAGGAACTCAGCCCTTATTACAGTTGTCAAATTTTATTAGCCCCTCTGGAGGAGTGCCACCTAGTCCTGATATTTGTATCTGCTTGGCTTATGGCTTTATTACAGGTGAGGAAATAATAAAGGCCATAGACCTTAGGAGTCGTGTGTATTAATGTTAAAGGATTTTTCTTACATATGGGAATTGTGCTGGCTCTTCATGATCTCTGATGGACTTGCTTTCCTAAGCCAAAATTCAGAAACAAAGTACTAGTAGGTTCACATTTCAAAAGCAGTATTATTTTATTGTCGTCTATGAAGTTGTTTGAGATGAAACTAAAATTTTCTATGAAAATGAAGTGTGTTTAATGATGTTAAGATCTTATTTATAGTGAGGTGTTGTGGAACACATCTGTAATCCCATCATGAGAGCAAGAGAGTCAAAGTTTGAGGCTAGTACAGACAATACAGAGAGACCCTGTCTCAAAACAAACAAACAACTTGCTTACATTTTTGCCATGTGCCTAACAGAAGCTTTCTTAGTGAACATGTTAAGATCCTAAAACTAAGTACTTTTCAGTGTCAGCCAATTCAGCATGAAGCCGGACCTTCCCATCGTAGATATACTCACTCACTCCTCTGCTCTTATCTGACCACTCCAGTGTGAGGAGGAGGAGTAAGTATAAGACTGGTGGTTAATGGCTTCTGTCTAATAGACCCTCAGCTGTCTTTTAATAGACTGTCTTAATGCATTTGGTTAGAATTGAAAATTGTACCAATATACTAAGTGTTTTTTAAGTGTTTATGGTTTGGCTTAAATGAAAATTGTTGAATTATCTAATCTGTTGATTGGTTAAAAATTAAATGAGTTAGTTTCCTTTTACTTATAAATGTTTTTATTTTATTTTTTTATTTTTTTGAGAAAGGATTTCTCTGTGTAGTTTTGGTGCCTGTCCTGGATCTCGCTCTGTAGACCAGGCTGGCCTTGAACTCACAGAGATCCACCTGACTCTGCCTCCCGAGTGCTGGGATTAAAGGTGTGCACCACTGCCACCTGGCATAAATGTTTTACATTTTATTTATTTTGTGTGCATGTATGGCGGTACACACATGCCATGACTTGTATATCAAGTCCGAGGACACCTTCTGAGTGTCAGTTCAACCTGTGGGTTCCTAAGATCAAATTCTGGTGGTCATCAGGCTTGGTGGCAAGTGCCTTTGCCAGATAAGTCATCTCATTGACCCCCTTACAAATAATTTAAATGTTCAGCATAATTTAGTTCATTTGAAACAACTTAATTGAAAAACACTTGTTGCTACAAATGAATATTATATATAATCAGTCTCTCAAAAAGTAGAAAACTGAGTATTTAAAATAATTTATCAATATTCCCCATATTTGAGGAGACTTATAATATTCCTGGTTTGTTGTTGTTGTTGTCTGAATTACTGAACAGGGCCTGGGGCAATGACTTCGTGGGTAAAGTGCTTGCTGTGTTTGGATTCCCCAGCACCCACACAAAAAGCTGAGCATGACAGTACATGTCTGCAATTGAGGCACTGATAGGCCAAAACAGGAAGGTCCAAGCGGCTCACTGGCCAGCCAGTCTAACCAATCTCCTCCAGGTTCCATCTCAGAAAATAAGGTGGAAAGCTGTGGAGGAAGACATTGCACTGACCTTTAATCACCACACTCGTGTGCTTATCTGCCCACTCCCTACCTGGCCCCTCTTATGCACACAGTTAGTATACAGATTAATGGTGACATGCTGTCTGTGTGTGTGTTGTTTAGGAACAGATGTCGTCATTGTGAAGAATGGAAGAAGAATCTGCGGCACTGGAGGTTGTTTAGCCAGTGCGCCTCTACATCAGAACAAAAGCTACTTTGAGTTCAAAATCCAGTCTACTGGTTCGTATGGTTTATAATTGTACTTAACTATTAAACATTAGTTATTTAGAATATCAAAAATAATTTTGATTATGAAAAAAATTCAGGAGATGGTTAAGAAAAAGTCATGAACTCTTCTATACAGGACTGAAGTCTTCCCTCTGTGATCCAGGCTACATCACACGCCACCCCAGAAAACAGCTTCAAGAGGAAGGATTTATTGTGGTTCTTCATTTCTGAGGTTCATGGTCACTGGCTCTGTTGTTTCCCAGCCACAGTGAGGCAGAAAATCATGGGGACAGACTGGTGTTGCAGAAGTTACCCACCCGATGAGAGCAAACTGTAATGCCATGGAAGAGGCAGGGACAAGATAGACTCTGCAAAGGCGTGCTCCCAGTAGCCTCCTTCCTCCCAAACAAGTCCCACTTCCTACTTTTTCACAACCTTCTAATAATCCCATCACACTATGAATACACCAAGGGATTAACCCCTTAATGGTAGCAGAACCCTCCTGATGCAGTCACCTCTCCATGGTTGAATCCACCAGCAGGGATCCACATGGGCCTTTGAGAAGGACACTTCTTTTTTACAATTTTATGGAGTTTCTTGAATTATATGGCAAGTCTGTATGCCTATTAGGATCATAACCTGTAGCAGTATTACATTACTGTGAAGAGATCGGTGGGTTTTTTTTTTGTTTTTTTTTTTTTTAGTAAAAGCCGTGAAATCTTCATGAGTGACCTAAGTGCAGAGTAAGAAGACTATATGGAATAAGTGAATCCTGTTCCATAGACAATATGGTACTTCTGGAGCTGGTTTCTTAAAGTAGTTTAATACTGTTTTTTTTGTTTTTTGTTTTTTAAGTGAATGGCGTAAATCCAAGTCTGTCCACTGTGCTATTATTGTAAGTTTCCTCACTGGCTGTGGACTGTCCTAATTACTGTTGTCTTCCCAAATATATTTTTTCTTCTTAAAAGAAGCAAATAATGTTTGAGCCTTAAGCCTAGTAAAAAGTTAGATGTGGATTTTTCTGTCAGGGATACTCTCCACAGTGCCATCCCTAGGACAGATCGTTGTTGGAGTGCTGGTAATCCTGTACACAGTCCTTTGGAGTAAGGAGACTGCAGAACCCTGTCTGCAAATGTTGCAAATGTTATAAAATCATTATTGTCACCTGGGTCATTCTCACAGTTGTCTCTTTGGGGAGAAGAACTATACACAGGCAGAGTATTTCTGATGTCAAGATAGTCAAATCCAGACATGCATGCAACTTTCTGGTGGATTCAGTCAATCCAGAAAGAGTATTGACAGCATAGAATTCAAAGCTCCTTCCATGTGTAGCATTTCTTCTGATTTTAATGAAAACTGAAAGGTGGCAGCTTGAGAAAAAGTCCAGGACATTAGATATTTTGTTTGGCTGGAGAAGAGAATGCCTGCTTCTGGAGATAGAGTTTGGTGGTAGAGCACTTACTTAGCATGTGGAAGGTGCTGGATTTAGATCCCCAGCGTTAAGAAAATGATGGTGTCTCTTATTCATGTTTAACCTTTGTGTTCTTTGTGTTATTGTTCATAGCAGATATACTTGTTACTCATTATAAATATAACTAAAGACATTAACCTCACATTTCTTAGAGACAGAGGGGAGCAGGAGTGTGCTTTGCTGGGAATTGAGCCCAAGGCCAAGACTACCACAAAGTGTGCTCCCACCTCTAGCCCTACAGTGCTTTAAAGAAAAATCTTAAGAGAAAATAGTAATGGTAATAGCTAGCATTTTTAAAATACCCAGTGTGTGCTTTAGTTGCTCATTAAAAAAACAAACACACAACAACAACAAAAAAAACTTCTTAGCCTATCCTAAGTGCTGTGTTTGGGTAGTCCTGTACCTTTTCCTTACCTTGTATCTTAGCTACTGTTCTATTGCTGGGAAGAGACACCATGACCAAGTCAACTTATAAAAGTAGGTATTGTATTGGGGACTTGCTCTCAGTTTCAGAGAGTGATCCTCATGGAGTGGAGCATGGTGGCAGGCAGGCAGGCATGGTGCTGGAGCAGTAGCTGAGAGCTGACATCTTATCCACAGGCAGGAGGCAAAGACAGAGAGAGGCTGGGCCTGGTGCGGGCTTTTGAAATCTCAAAGCCTGCCCCCAGTGCCACACCTCCTCCAACATGGTCTCATGCCAGACCTCCTAATCCTGCCTAAACAGTCTACCAACTGCAGACCAAGCATTCAATATATGAGCCTTATGGGGGCCCTTCTCATTCAAACCACCACACCTTGTAAGTACTGTTAGACTCAACAGATAAGGAAATAGAGAAGTTAAGTACTTTGCCCAAGATAACATAGCTGTGACTGTGTGAACCTCAGTAATACAGCTCTAAACCTCCTAGTTTACCTATAGAGAACTTTGTATACTTTGCAGCTTACTTCAAGCAAACTTTGTTATTATTGTGTGTGTATGATCTGGTGGGGTGTGAAAATCGGAGCTCAGCTAAAGAATCCGCGGGTCTGTCCTTTCACTTTCACCTGCTTTTCAGGTTTGTCACTGTCTGCTGAACCACCACTCTGGCCCTGCAGTCTGCTTTTTAAAAGGTTTGCTTTACAAAACACAAGATATACCCTTAATTAAGGACTAAGGATATACCCTTAATCCCAGCACTCGGGAGCCAAGGCAGATATTTCTCTGAATTCAAGGCCAACCCAGTCAGTATACATAGTGAGTTACAAGTCCAAGCCAGCCAGAGCTACATAGTGAGACCTGACTAGAAGAGAGAGGGGGGGGGGGGAGAGTTGATATTTCCTTTTAAAATAACTTTTATATTTGTGTTCTTCAGACTTGTGATATATTTCAACTTGTATTTTTAGGAATCTGGGGTATAGGTGTTGCAACTCAGAAAGTTAACTTGAACCAGATTCCTCTTGGCCGAGACATGCATAGTCTGGTGATGAGAAATGATGGAGCCCTGTACCACAACAACGAAGAAAAAAACAGACTGCCAGCAAACAGCCTTCCTCAGGAGGGAGATGTAGTGGTGAGTCTCCTGGTAGAGTTCCTGTCCATTGTAAATTATTAAACTTGAGTTGTTTTGACTAGACATGGTTTTGCATGGCGGGTTGTAATTTTTATTCCAAAGCCCTGGGGTTGGGTCTAATGAGGTAGTACCATTTCCAGAGAGAACACTTGCCAGATAGTGCTACCTGAACTTCACTGCCCACGCCTTTCTGGAATTGCTGGCAGACCAGGATATAAAGATGACTGACCCTGTATTTCCATGTAGCAAGATCATTTACAGATTGGCTGCTAAGCAATATCGTACTGTCACAGACAAACCTTGACACATAATTTTAAAAGCTTTTCTGATCATATTACAGGATGTTAGGTATTTTTGAGGCCAGAGATCTCTCAAAATATTTTACATTTGGGCTGGAGAGATGGCTCAGAGGTTAAGAGCACTGCTTGTTCTTCCAAAGGTCCTGAGTTCAATTCCCAGCAACCACATGGTGGCTCACAACCATCTGTAATGAGATCTGGCGCCCTCTTCTGGCCTGCAGGGATATGTGCAGACAGAACACAGCATACATAATAAATAAATCTTAAAAAAAATATTTTACATTTATTAATGTTAGGAACTGTGGTAGTTTGAATGTTATTACTCCCATAAGCTCGTAGGGAGTGGCACTATTAGGAGGTGTGGCTTTGTTGGAGTGGGTGTGGTCTTGTTGGAGGAAGTCAAGGAGTGTGTCACTGTAGAGATGGGCTTTGAGGTCTCATATATGCTCAAGCCACATCCAGTGTCTCAGACCACTTTTTGTTGCCTTAGGGTCAAGATTCAGGACTCTTAGAGTCTTCTCCAGCACCATGTCCGCCTGCATACCACCATGTTGCACCATGATGATAATGGACTAAACTTCTGAAAATGTTAGCCACCCCAGTTAAATGTTTTCCTTTATAAGAGTTGCTGTGGTCATGGTGTCTCGTCACAGCAATAGAAACCCTAACTAAGACAGAAACATATTAGAAATGACAGCATTTTACTGCAAGTATTGATCTTTGTTAAATTTAATCTTGTTAAATACCTCTACTTTTAGAACATTTCAAAGAACTGGACTCAAAAATCCGAAGGTTTAGAACAGAGCGTGGTGACACACTCCTTTAGTCCCAGTAGTCAGGAGGCAGAGGCAGGGACATCTCTATGAGTTTGAGGATAGCCCACTCTGTATAGTGAGTTCCAGGCCAAGCAGGGGTACATAGTGAGACCTTGTCCAAAACACAGTCTCAAAGCTTGCTTATAGAAGTTTTTTGTTTCAGTTTGGTTGTTGGTACTAGTAGTTTTAGCAAGTGTCAGGACAGCCTGGCTTGTATAGCAAGAGCCTGTCTCAAAAGAGAAAAAAAGATTACCTGCTAAAGAAAAAGAGACAAAAGGCATAAACTGTTATAAAGTCTGCTTTTCTTTTTTAAAGTAGTTGTATGTTGGTTAGTTTTTTGTTGTTCTGTCAACTTGACACAAGCTTGGGTCATCTGGGAAGAGGAAACCTCAATTGAGGGTGTGCCAGGGTCCAACCCACTTTGGACAGTGGCATCCAAACACAAGTGTTCCTAGATCCTATATCATATAAAAATGCAAACTGAATGAGCCATGGAAAACAAGCCAGTAAGCAGTACTCCTCCATGCCTCTACTTCAATTCCTGCCTCCATGTTCCTGCCCTGACTTTCCATCATGGCGGAGTATAATTTGTAAAATGAAATAAACCCTTTCCTCCTCAAGTTGCTTTTGGTCATGGAGTTCATCAGAGCATAAAAAGCAAACTAAAACTAGTTGATTTTGTATATTAAGTCCTTACCAGATATCCATAATATGGAGCATCCTCATATAAATAATTTTTTGGGGTAGGGTCTCACTATGCAGTCCTACTAACTGGCCTGAAACTCACTGTGTAGACCAGGCTAGCCTAGAAATCACAGCAGTCTGCTTGCCTCTCTGCCTTCTGAGTCTTGACACACATCAAAGAAGTGTGCCACCGTGCCCAGCTAACTGATTGTTTCTTGAAAGAGAATTTTGCTGTCAAGTTGAGGCTGTCAACCTAGTTATAATAAAAGATGAAATTGAAACAGATGTTTTCTTCATTGTAATACTGAACTG
The DNA here is from genome assembly GCA_902168405.1 of Peromyscus aztecus. Lineage (NCBI taxonomy): Eukaryota > Metazoa > Chordata > Mammalia > Rodentia > Cricetidae > Peromyscus > Peromyscus aztecus. The sequence goes on along the minus strand of CABHPQ010094784.1, from coordinate 4,121 downwards.
ATGCATATTTTGCCTTCTTGTCCCATCTCATTCATTGAGATGACTGATACCACATATTAACAGATCTAAGAATGCCACTTGTAGTCTGTCAACATTATTATTAGACTTTGAGTTTTCATGCCAGTCTGATAAAAAACCAAGACCTAGAACATTAAGTGTATGCAGAATCAGGAAAGCTGACTGTGTCATCTTCCCGTCTAAACACTTGCGGATGAACTGTCCAAAGCTGTCAACAGTGGCAGCAGAAGGAGAATTGTAAGACAGGAAACTGTTGCTGTGTTTTATGGTGCAGCTGTAACAGACTCAAACTTGGTTTTGATGTCATATTAGAAACAGACTAGGTTTGAACAATATTTGAACTGAACTCGACTGGAGGAGGTGGGATTCCTACATCCTTCCAAGTTTTTTTAGTTTTATTATCCTGATAGATGCCTGGTTTATAACTTAATGTGCAGTGGATTATGCTGCCACAAGGTGGTGAAGGGTGCCTGAACTAAAGTCTCATAAAGAAGATCACATGTTTTGTTTCTTTTAATGTAATTACGTTTTGATTTTTTTAAAAATGAAAATAGACTTCTTTACTAAAAATGTGACAAATGTACTTTTGGTGTTTTTAAACTAAAATGAAACAAACTATCACTAAGTCGTTGTTCAAGCTAAGATTGATGGTTCACACCTATAGTCACAGAACTGGAGGGACAGAAATAAGAGGATCACCTCGAATTCAAGGCCTGCCTGAGCTCTACATACTGAGTTCCAGGCCAGCCGGAGCTACTGGGTGAGACTCCACCTCAAATCAATCATTCAGTGTATGTTTGTTTTTTATTGAGAGAGGGTCTCATGTCACCCAGGCTGGCCACAGACTTGCTAAGTAGCTACATAGGATGACCTTTAGCTTCTCAGACTGCCTCACCCCAAGTTCTAGACTTACAGGCATACACTACCACACTCAGTTTCGGTGTGCAAGGATCAAACTTAGAGCTTTGGGCATGCTAGGAAGCTTTCTGCCACATCCAGTTATACAGAAATCTGTTCCTTGGTGGTGGGTGTTTTTTTTGGGGTGTGTGTGTGTGTGTGGTTTATCATTTGGAAGAGCTCTCTGGCCTCTGTTTATTCTTCCTTTTTAAAAATGACTGTTATTGTTGTGCTGGGTCTCAAACCTCAGGTCTCACATAGGCTGCCTCCCCAGCCTATGGTGTTTCTGTTCTTAATTCTTCAAGAGAAAGATTTGGTATTGCCACTAGTTAGTAACTATGGGTTCATTATGCCTTATCTGAAATACTTGGGACTAGACGTATTTCCAGCTCCAGGGTTTTGTTTGACGTGAGAATTCTTATATATACACAGTGCGAGTTCTTGATGTGACGGGACCTAAGGTAAGCGTGGAATCCACCTATGTACCCAGCTGGGAGATAATCTGTATTATATACTTTATTTTGTTTTATTATGTGTCTGGGCGTTTTTCCTGTGTGTACGTGCACATGTACATGTCTAGTACCCATAGCAGCCAGAAGAGGGTGTCAGATCCAGATCCCTGGACCTGGAATTAAAGCTGCCATGTGGGTGCTGGGAAGCAAACCCAGTCCTCTGCAGGTGCAGCCAGTGTGACCACTGAGGATCTTTGGAGTGTAAGGTGGTTTTTTGTTGTTTTGTTTTATTTTTTGAGACAAGGTCTCACTATGTAGCCCTGACTGTCCTGGAACTCACTCTGTAAACCAAGCTGGCCTCGAACTCAGATCCACCTGTTTCTGCCTCCCATGTACATGGATTAAAGATGTGCACCACCATGCCCAGCCACTGTAAGGTGTTTAGAACTTTATTTACATTGTAGTATGGGGTGGCTTGCACATTACATGGACCACTGTAGGAGTTCTCTCCTTCTACCATTGGGTCCAGGATCAGATTCAGGTTCTGTGTAAGCACATTTCCCCTGCTGAGCCATTTTGCTGGCACAAATTGCACAGTATTTTTAGTGTGCCTTTGTTTTGACTGTGGTCCATTATACGGCATCAGTTTTTTAATTTTCCATGTGTTACCATGGAACATTAAATAGTGTAGTCTCAGGGCTCAGAAAGTTCCAGGTTTTGGAGCATTTCATATTTCTGACTGAGGATTCCAACCTGTATTGTACAACGTTTTAAAGAAAAGTAGTATATGGCATGGTGAGTAAGAGTGTTCTAAAGCCAACCTTATGGATTAAATCTCAGTTCTGCCACTTTCTAGCTGTGCAGCCTTAGGTAAGTTACTTAACCTTTCTGTGCTTCATCTGCTTCATCCCTTAAGTGGATATAGCTGCCTTGTGAGCATTAAATGACTAAGTATAAAATGCCTAGAATAATGCTTCACAGTGCAGACTGTCTCAGGTGACCTTCAGCACTTTAACAATATGATCAATGTCACTTTTTAGCCATCATTAGTGTATACAGCAATGCATTTTATTCTGTTGTTGTTTTTTTAAAGACCTGCAAACTTCTTTTTAACTGGATACTCAGCATCATTCATATTGAATTGTACATATTGGTTTTACCTTGAGACCAGGGTAAAAAGAGAGAAATGTATGATTTCTTAGAAACAACTTGTCTGGGGATGCTTTGTGGGTAAGAGTACTTGTTCCTCTAAAGACCTGAGTTCAGTTCCTAGTAGCCATGTTGGGTGACCCCAGGGGATTCAATACCCTCTTCTGGCCTCCTTATGTGAACATTCACAACCAGATACAGAAATAATAAAAATATTTCTAAAAAACTGATTAAAATTTTAAAGAAATAATATGTATCATTTAATCTCTTCATGGCTTGAAAAGAGTGACAGGTAGTCCCTAATGGGGAACAGTGTTTTTCCCATCAGATAAAATTCTAGAGAAAGACCAAGGTTTTCTTTATGGATTTAAAATAGTATTCATGATATAATGGGCTTACTCTTACTATTTAAATAATAAAATTCAGGTTATCTAAATATAATACTGTAATTTAAACTCTTATCATTGTTTAACCTTCAATTGGAATTTTACATTGTAAACCCCGTCCCCAATAATCACTAGTAATGTTCTAGTTAAAGTGGTCTGCCAGATTGTCAGCCCCGATAAAAGCTCCTGTGACCCCACACTTAGTTTCCGTGTGCATGCTTCTCAGTTGGTGCTTTAGGTTATTCAGGTTTTTGTTCAACATTTATATTTTTATCTTTAATTTTTTTTTCTTTCCTTCATAGGGTATTACATATGACCATGTAGAATTAAATGTGTATTTGAATGGGAAAAACATGCATTGTCCAGCATCAGGTATACGAGGGACAGTGTATCCCGTTGTATATGGTAAGCTAATATGTTACTCATCTATTAGTAGATATATGTTAACTGTTATTTGGTAGTTTATATTAATTTTACAGTTATCATTCAGAAGTCTGAACAAGTTGCTAATAAGGACATTTCATGTGGAATGTACTCAGACCATTACATTATCTGCAGAATTAAGGATAATACTTAATCCATATATATATATATATATATATATATATATATATATATATAGTTTATTTGTTTGTTTTGTTTTGTTTTTCAAGACAGGGTTTCTCTGTTTAACAACCCATGCTGGAACTCACTTTGTAGACCAGGCTGGCCTCAAACTCACAGAAATCCACCTGCCTTTGCCTCCCAAGTACTGGAATTAAAGGTGTGCTACCACACAGGTTTATTCCCTACATATTAAAAAGTTTGTTAAATATAGTGGTTGTAGTTAACCATCTACAACTGTGTCCCCTTTTATTATATCATTTGTTTGTTTTTGTTTGTTTGTTTGTTTTAATTTTATGTAATCTGTGTTTTGCCTGAGTGTGTGTCTGTGCACCACATGTGTGCCTGGTGCTGGAGGATGCCAGAAGAATTGGAGTTACAGATGGTTGTGAGCTGCCAGTTGGGTGCTGGGAACTGAGTGAATCCTGGTTCTTTGGAAGAACAGCTAGTGCTCTGAACCATCAAGCCATCTCTCCAGCCACCTATGGTGTAGTTTTATGTTCTAGAAAGTTCAAACTTCACTAAGTTTACAAAGTTTTTTCTACTAATTACTAGTGAAGATTAGATGACCAGGAAATAAAATTGTAACAGGTGTTTTGGAACTAGGTAATTTTAT
>CABHPQ010094778.1:0-10103 GCA_902168405.1 Peromyscus aztecus | reverse complement strand
GGCAATGATCGAGAAACAGCCCAAACTGACCTACTCTGGTGATAGGATGGCCAAACACCCTAATTGTCGTGCTAGAAACCCCATCCAATGACTGAGGGAACCGGATGCAGAGATTCATGGCCCGGCCCCAGGTAGAGCTCCAGGAGTCCAATTGGTGAGAAAGAGGAGGGTTTGTATGAGCAAGAATTGTTGAGACCAAGGTTGGATAAAGCACAGGGACAAATAGCCAAATGAATGGAAACACATGAACTATGAACCAATAGCTGAAGAGCCCCCAACTGGATCAGGTCCTCTGGATAAGTGAGGCAGTTGATTAGCTTGATCTGTTTGGGAGGCATCCAGACAGTGGGACCAGGTCCTGTACTCAGCACATGAGTTGGCTGTTTGAAACCTGGGGCTTATACAGGGACATTTGACTCAGCCTGGGAGGCGGGGATTGTACCTGCCTGGACTGAATCTACCAGGTTGAACTCAATCCTCAGGGGAGTCTTTGCCCTGGAGGAGATGGGAATGGGGGGTGGCCTGGGGGGAAGGTGGGGGTGGGGGGATGGGAGGGGAGAAGAAAAAGGGAATCCGTGGCTGATATGTAAAATTAAATTATTAAATAAAAAAAGAGACCTATTGGGATAGAAATTCCCGGCTGGAAGTCTTTTTTCTTTTTTTTTATTTTTTATTTTATTTTACAATACCATTCAGTTCCACATATCAGCCACGGATTCCCTTGTTCTCTCCCCTCCCACCCCCCTCCCCTTCCCCCAGCCCACCCCCCATTCCCACCCCCTCCAGGGCAAAGCCTCCCCCGAGGACTGAGATCAACCTGGTAGACTCAGTCCAGGCAGGGCCAGTCCCCTCCTCCCAGGCCAGCCAAGCGACCCTGCATAAGCCCCAGGTTTCAAACAGTCAACTCATGCAATGAGCACAGGACCTGGTCCCACTGTAGGGATGCCTCCCAAACAGTTCAAGCCAATCAACTGTCTCAACCATTCAGAGGGCCTGATCCAGTTGGGGGCCCCTCAGCCACTGGTTCATAGTTCATGTGTTTCCATTCATTTGGCTATTTGTCCCTGTGCTTTAGCAACAAAATACGAAATAGAAAGGCTGGGCAGTGGTGGCGCAACCCTCTGAATGGGTGAGACAGTTGATTGGCTTGATCTGTTTGGGAGGCATCTAGGCAGTGGGACCTGGGCTTGTGCTCATTGCATGAGTTGGCTGTTTGAAACCAGGGGCTTATGCAGGGTCGCTTGGCTGGCCTGGGAGGAGGGGACTGGCCCTGCCTGGACTGAGTCTACCAGGTTGATCTCAGTCCTGGGGGAAGCTTTGCCCTGGAGGAGGTGGGAATGGGGGGTGGGCTGGGGGGAAGGGGAGGGAGGCGGGAGGTGGGAGAACAAGGGAATCTTGTTGATTGAATCTTGTTGAACTGAATGGTATTGTAAAATAAAATAAAATTAAATTTAAAAAACAAAAACAAACAAAAAAAACCAAAGCAAACAACCCAACCCAAACCAACCAACCAAACAAACAAACAAACAAAAATTCTGTTAGCAAATCAGGGAATATACCATCAAAATTTAGTCAATAGTGATAGAGAAGAAAATGTATTTGTTCCCAGGTTTCTCTTTTCCCCTCAACCTTTATTATGATAAAAAATGAACTTACATTAAAAAAATTGTACACAGAGCACACAAATTGCAAAATAATATAGTACACATTAAACTGTTAGGAGTAACAGCAGGCCATATAGGATTTAACAGACATTTGGTGTGGTTTGAGTGTTTCCTAATTTTGGCTCACAGACTTGGATTAGGTTCACTGTGCATGTTTCTGCAGATTAAACCTAATTTTACTAATATTCATGCCAAATATGAATGGTCATAAAATGGGAAAGAAGGAACTTGCCCCCAAAGTTCACTTTGAGGATACTCTACCATATTAGATATTCACCCAGAACCAGTTCAGGCCAGTTCAGCCCTCCTACCTTGATGCAGAATGTATTAGGAATATGCTGGAAGTGAAATTTCCTGAGTTTATTCCATTGTTTGAAAGGGAACATTTACACTTCAATTCAAGTGGGTGTTCTGTGTTAGCAATGGGTTGACATGTGGGTTGTTCAGAGAGAGAGGTGAGGGCACAGTATGTGTGGGTGATGGTCTTAGGTTGTCAAGTGCATTATTAAAAAAGATATATTAACCCAAGCCAAGTGGACCTCCATGTCACCAAGCTCTTCCCTGTGCTTGACTGCCTTATTGGGACCTGGCCTTTCCTCCTCCTGTCTCGTTTGCTCACCGGCTGCCATCAGGAAACAGCTGCTCCCATAAGCAATCCCATCACTGATGTATTTCCTTGCCATTGACTCAGTGGCTACAGGACTTAGGCTGAAATCTCTTCTCTTCAGACAAAAGAAACCTCTCTTCTTAAATTTATCACCTCTCGTATTTTGCCCTCATCATGAAAAGCTAGTCAACAGTGACCAAGATTAGCTTTCATCAAAGGCAGCATGACATTAAAATCATGGAAGATGATTAAATGGGTGACTAATATAATTTCAAATTCTGTAATAGTTACAAAATAATAGGGGGGATTGAGAAAATTGATGAGCATGCTTTGAAGTTAAAGCTGAAAAAAATTAGTAATAGGGTTGAATCTATGAGAAAAGTTTATTAGTAATAAATGAAATGTAATCTGTAGGTTTTGTGAAGCCTTATATGCAGTGGCTACCTCAGCAGCCTGCTTGGTGGTACATACAGCCTGCTGCTTTATGAGTTTCTGTAAGGGACCTTAGAGATGGCATTCAAATGGGTGCTTGTGTCTCCAAGTTCAAGCTGTCTCTAGTCTTTAATATAGTTGGGTACACAGAGAACTTTTGGGAAGCCTTAGGCATGGTTAAAGGCTCACATTGGCCATGTCATTATGTCCAACATCACCAAGAACATAAGGAACACAAGAACATAAGAAAATAAGGAACATGCGACAGTATTGTTATGCAGGTCCAGGTTCAAGTTCTCTGGTCACCAGAAAATCCATTTCTCCAAGAGTGAAGATTTAATAAGGGGATTGTAGATGAACTTTAAGACATCCAAAAAGCATCCTGCTCCTAATAACTCTAAAATCAGACTTATCCCTAGTCATGGTATTCTGAACTTTAGATGGCTTCAACTGTGTTGTAATTATACTCACTAAAACTTACATATTATATAAGTAAATGAATAATTAACATTGAGGAATGTTAAATAAGGGTAAAATGTTATACCATCAGCCATGCATTGTTGTGGGATAATGCTTTTGTACACTGGTTTAATAAAACACTGATTGGCCAGTAGCCAGGAAGAAAGTATAGGCAGGATAAGCAGACAAGGAGAATGCTGGGAAGAGGAAGGCTGAGTCGGGAGACACCAGCCCACCTTCCAGGGAGCAGCATGTAATGGCACACAGATAAAGGCACAGAACATGTGGCAACATATAGATTAACAGAAATGGGCAGAGTTTAAGTGTAAGAGCTAATCAATAGTTAGCCTGAGCTAATGGCCGAGCAGTTTTAATTCATATAAGCCTCTGTCTGTTCACTTGGGTTTCAGCAGCTGCAGACCAGGTGGGACAAAGAAAAACCTTCAGCTACGACGTGTTACTGTGTAGACCCGCAATCTCAGCACTTGAGAGGGTGAAGTCGGAGAATCACTGTGGATTGAAGACCAGACTAGGCAAGATAGCAAGATACTATCTTAAATAATAATAGTAATAAGGAAACATAAAAGAAAATTTAATAAGATAATAAAACTATTAACTATGAATCTATTGTGGTGCTATTTTCAATCAAGGCCAATTCTCTAATTAAAGAAAAAATAAGGCCGACTCACTTGTAATTGGAAGGTTTCTCTGGTCAACTGAAGAGAGAGAAAGGAAGAAGATGGCAGAGGCAGGAAAGATGCCAGTCTGCCACCCAAGGAACATCATGCCATCAGAGCGATAAGCCATGGAACACATTGCAAAACAAAGATGGTGAGAAGGTCACATTTGTGTAACTATTGAAAAGAGTTGGAGAGACACCCCATGCCTATAGATTGAGAGGGCTGGAACACCATACCATGCATTGAGAGAGATAAAGGCAGTGAGAACCAGAGTAAATGAGCATTTCCCCCTCTGTTACCCACTTTCTTTCTTCCCCATCCCCTCCCCATTCTCTTGTCTTCCTTTCCTTTTCTTCTCTCTTTTCCCTTCCCCTCTTCTTTCACTTCCCCTTCCTACCTTCACATTCTTTGTTCTCTCTCTCCCTTTCTTCTCTTTCCTTGTACCCTACTTCATTCCTCCTCTTCCCCTCTCCCTCCTCCCTTTCTTTGTTCTGCTCCTTCTTCCCCACTCCCTCTCTTCTGGAGTCTGAACCTAGGACCTACCCCATGCTAGACAAGTATTTCACCACCAAGTTGCATCATTAGCTGTAGACAAATTTCTAAATGGTCTAATTAGATACAAAAAAACACAGAGCCAAATATAGGGGTGAAAGCCTTAGAGATCGGAGAAATAGGAAAAGCCATCAGCCAACCTTACCTCACCAGCTCCGCAGCTTCCAAATGTGAGCTACTTCTTGTCTTACCTGTGCCTTTATTGCCTGGCTGTTCTGCCCTCTCATTGGCTATCTTAGCCCAGCTACCTCACTTCCTTGTCACTGTCCGTCTGTACAGAACTCTAGGTCTCTATGGTTGTTACTGGGATTAAAGGCATGTGTCACCACAGTTGGCTCTGTTCTCTAGTATGGCCTTGAACACACAGAGACCCTGTCTGCTAAGTGATCAGATTAAGGGCCTGTGCTACCACTGCCTGACTTCTATGTTTACTTAAAATGGCTTGCTATTTCCTCTGATCTCCAGGCAAATTTTATTAAAGCACAAATAAAATATCACTACATGTAGCAATGTGTTTTCCTTTTTTACTTTTAATGAAAAGCAATAAGAAGACTGTGGAGGATGAGGAAATTGACAGTATTACACACCACAGCCCTACTGGTTTAAGACAGTTACCTTCCCATTAGCCTAGGGAGGCCATCTGCTTTGACGTCCTGCATTAGGAATTTCTGTGGAAACAGGCCTTGGCAGTGAAGGAGAATCTTGGACCAGATGTGAGCACTGATAACCCTTTGCTGCACTGGGGCAGAAGTGTAGGTTTTGTTCAGAGTCTCATGCCTCTGGTTAGAAGCAGGCAGCTCATTGCAGCCTCCACAGAACCAGGGCCAAACACATGCTCCCACAATTGCTCATCTGTCCTGTTCTATGGAACTCTGCCTTGGTTTGTGGCCTTGTATATTGTCTGCAGTGTTCTGGCCACATGTTTCCTGAGCCAGGAGCTGTTCAGAAATCTAATCAGACAGTCAAGAGTGGGATTCTGGGGCCTGCACAGTGGGATGATGAATGGCCTACTTACCTAGGTCTTCTACATGAAGCAGCCATGCCTATGTAGTCTTTGAGATATGAAAATAGAACACATCTATTTAAAGGCAGACTGAATAAAATAGTCACGTACTTATATAAAGCTAGCATATTTCAAAACTTTAATTTTAAAAGTGCTAGGGACTGAGCCCAAATGTCTGGAAAAGTACTTTACCATAGAGCTATAAGCACAGCCCCATAAGTCATTTCTAAAGGAGAATTTTGTTAACAATATTCTATGAATGTTTTGTTTCACATGGATTGATTTAGATCTTGTCTTTTGTCTTGCCCACAATGAGAGTATTATATCTTCATTAATGTTGGCCAGGTCAGTATCCAGACTGGCAAAGCCTGATGGGAACTCTACTACTTACAACATGGCATTCCACCAGATGGCCAGATGCCAAGTGAAAAAAAATCACTGGAGAGGGAGATGGCTCCTTTAGCAAATCTTAGCTGGCAGGCATGTGTTCTTGGCAAATTTTGTAGACCTGGACCCTACAGTCATTGTTAAGTGTACCAGAGGCTCTGGCCTGCCTTCTTCCTCCACTAGTCGAATACTCAGCTTGTCTCCTTCAAGCTCTGTAATTTGAGCAGACATGTGTAGGTTGTTAGTGATAGGTATCTGCTTTCTTTCTTTTTCTTTTTTTGGTTTTTTGAGACAGGGTTTCTCTGTGTAGCTTTGTGCCTTTCCTAGCTCTCGCTCTGTAGACCAGGCTGGCCTCGAACTCACAAAGATCTGCCTGCCTCTGCCTCCTGAGTGCTGGGATTAGAGTCGTGTGCCACCACCATTCAGCAGGTATCTGCTTTATTTTACCAGATTAAGTTCACATTAGTACTTACTATCAGGTCTTCCACACTGTGGAGCTCATCACAAGCAAGGGAGATGCTATAAATGACTAAGTCAATGGACACTACTCTGTTGGAAAGGTGATTATTGACCTCAATTCACAAGGTTGAAAACACTGTATATAAATATGCATTTAAATGGAGTGTGAACTTAATGGAGTGGCCAACTCTCAGCATTCTTTCTTTAGTGACTGCCAAATGTGGAAAAGGATGCTCACTCTGCTGACTCTTCTATACCAGTTGTTTCCTAGATTATAGGATAGTTTGTGATAGGTCTGTTGTACCAATTCCCCATACTCATATCAAACATTACATTCTCCTCCACCCCCCATTAACAGTACAAAAGTCTTCATTACTTCTTGTTTTTTTGAAGTTTTGTTGTTAGTACTGACTCCAGGTTCACATCTCTGCTGATGGAATGTTGCTCTCTGTTGATTGTTTCAAGGATCTGAAGCTAGAGTCCTCTATTTACCAGGTCTTCCAGGTTTAAACTGCAGGAGCTGAGCCCTACAATTCCATATTTATCATTCAGCTTGTCCTTGAGCCTTCTGAGTACATGTGTCTTCACAGTAGACCACGAGGCCATCTAGGATATCTGTTGGAAAAGCCTCAATTTTGAATGCTCAATATATACTAATCTCCTGTTTCCTCATCCACCTATCAGTTTACGAAATTTGCCCTATACACATGCCTGTCAGGGACTGTCTCATGTCCTTGCTGAGGTAAGGTTTCACAGAGCCAAATAGTTTTGCCATCTGGATGGATACCAGCTCTAGGTAGTACATCTCCCAGTAAGCACTGCCAGTGTGCATCAGCCTGGCCAACATGAATGGAGATGTCCTCTCTCTGTGGGCAGGAAAAATAATGCCTTGTTACCCAGATCATGCCTTTCATGACTGCTTCTTTCAAATTCAATGGAATTTTAGACCAGCCTATACCCACTCACACACCTATTCCTTCTGGCTACATACGTTATCATCATTTTTCCTGAGAGAGCCTAGCATGAACATCTTACTCTAACAGAGCTCAACAATGTCTGCTTGGAACCACACAATCAGATGATGAAACATGACCCCAGCCATCATAAATACATGGTTTTCTACCTACTGAATCATGATGTTTGATTCCTGAAGATGTCAATGCTGCCATTGTTACCACCTAGTCCAGTGTAGCATCCAGTGGTGGACTTGTGCACCATTGGCTTAAATTTGGTGTTAGTTGTCATCTACCCATTTTAGTACCTGGCTTAGTCATCATGATCTGTGTATATGCTGAATAATATTGCAACCCTTGCTGAGGTAAGGTTTCACAGAGACAACAGACAACAGGTCTGATATGATTTATGTCAATTGTGCCTTTGTTCACTGGTGTATGGGTAAAGAAATGGAGGAAGGTGTGTTTACTGAGTATCATAGGACGTGGTTTTGTTAGAGAACAGCTATGAAGAGATTGATATGGAGTCTACAGAAAGGGGAGGCTGAGGAAGGAAAAGAAAGCCAATTATATATTCTTTTCAGCCCTGTAGTATATCAGCCAAATATATCTCCTTTACTCACAGATAAGTGGGTGAGGAAATAGAAGACATCATGCATTGTGATCACATGCATCCTTTCCATATTCAAATATGAGATTTTTCTATGTCTGTAACACAAATCTTAGAAGGTCTTATTAATAAAAACAAACTCGGAGCCAGGTATTGGGGTAAACACTGAAAGATCAGAGAAACAGAACAGGCCACACACAGCTAACCTCACCTCGCCAACTTCTCAGCTGATCCTGTTTCCTCAAACTGGAAGCCTCTGAGTCCTCATCTGGAATTAATCTCAGCTGAACTGCTGCTAAAAGCTTAAAAGCTTAACCGAGGCTCTAGTTCTGGTCATCATGCCTTATATACCTTTCTGCTTCCTGCCACCACTTTCTGGGATTAAAGGCATGTGTCACCATGCCTGGCTGTTTCCAGTGTGGCTTTGAACTTGCAGAGATCTAGACAGATCTCTGCCTCTGGAATGCTAGGATAAAAGGTGTGTGTGCCACCATTTTTTGGCCTCTACATCTAATAGATGTTCTGTTCTCTGAGCCCAGATAAGTCTATTAGGGTACACAAAATATTGGGGAACACAATATCACCACATATGTCTCAAAGTAAAGATGTTTAAAAAGTTTTACTTTCTGTGCTTCTAAACCTTTCTTCATTGCAATGTATCTAGTGTTAAAGTACAAGGTCCCAGCAGCATGCTCCAGTCAGGGACTTCTGGTAGCTATCCAGTCACTATGTGGGAAAAGGACAAAGGCTAGACTAGATTCTAATACTAGCATCAGTCTCCTCAGCCTTTTCATAAGGAGCTTGGAAATTCAGGGAAGCCTTCTGAGTGTCAGAGCTAACACAGATTTTAAGAGTAGTATTGGAGGCTGTGTGCTGGTTGTGGCAGAGTACTGGGCTTTGGGTTCAATATCCAGCACTAAAAAATATATCATTGGGTATTGGTAGTGAATTGACATTAATAAATATTTCATTTTCTGTTAGTGGCTGTTTATGGGGGCCAAAATAGTTAAAAATTGTTTTAAACCTCCAAAGCATCCTTTGAGGTAAAAAAAAAGAGATGTTTGGGTCGTGATTAAATCTGCATAGAGCTCCATGTAGATGTGAAAGAACTGGCAGCATGCCCCAGTAGAGAGGACTTGTCTCTCGCTTGTGAGGCTCCTGGTTCAGATCTCAGTACTTAAGATGAAAGAAAGACACGGGGGACAGCTCTAGCGTGAAAAGTTATGATGGATGGGTCAACTGAGGCTGTACTGGGGAAGAAATACTTACTGAATGACCGGAGCCCCCCCGGTGGAAAGCTGCATTCTATGGTGAGGTGGCAACAGGCGGAAGACACATAATAAGTAGTCCTTGTCATGGTTTCCTTTGTGTGTGTGCCATCAGGGTAGGGTAGTGAACACAGGGGCGGGCCTCTGCAAGCTAGGCAAGTGCTCTACCTACATGTCCAGCCCTATTTTTACATTTTGAGACAAGATCTCTAAGTTGCACAAGGTGGCATTATAGTCACTTTATTTGCAGCCCTTCTGCCCCAGCTTCCCTCGTAGCCTAGGCTACAGGTGTGTGCCACCTTCATTCTTTTAAGTGGATAATGTGGTTTCATGTAAGGGATGTTGGACTGGGGATATATGGAATTAGCTAGCATGTGTGAGGTTTTGGGGCCATGAGTTTCTCTTTGGCACTTTGTCCTAGTGACAAATAATATATCAATCTGTTTTTAATCACTAAGTAGTATGTCATAATTTTTTTTCTTTTTCTATTTATATCTTATGAGGTACTGCTGTGGGATGGCCTGTATGTCAAATGTGTGGCTCTGATTGGTCAATAAATAAAACACTAATTGGCCAGTAGCCAGACAGGAAGTATAGGTGAGACTAACAAAGAGGATAATTGAGAAAACAGGAAGGCAGAGGGAGACACTGCCAGCTGCCGTCATGACAAGCAGCATGTGAAGATGCCGGTAAGCCATGAGCCACATGGCAAGGTATAGATTTATAGAAATGGATTAATTTAAGATGTAAGAACTAGATAGCTAGAAGCCTGAGCCATTAGGCCAAACAGTTTAAATAATATAAGCATTTGTGTGTTTATTTTATAAGTGGGCTGTGGGACTGTCTGGGCTTGGTGGGATCCGGAGAGAAAACTCTCCAGCTACAAGGTACTTTCAAAATTTGGAGTTACTGTCAAAAAGCCTTCCTGTATATTCTAGAACAAGTACTCTGAAGAAATTAACCAAAATCATTTATCAATCTATATATTATTTATCAACAAATTCAAGTGAATATGAAGAAAATATCACC
>CABHPQ010094777.1:11745-35453 GCA_902168405.1 Peromyscus aztecus | reverse complement strand
CTCTCTCTCTCTCTCTCTCTCTCTCTCTCTCTCTCTCTCTCTCTCATGCTGGCTAGGATTGGAAGTTAGGTACCTGTACATTATTAACCCATTTTCTACCACTGAATTGCACCCCAGCTCTGTCCTTTCTCATTGCCATGAAAGTGTTGGCTGAGTCAGACATTGACATACAGGGAGAGGTTTTAGAGACAGGATCCTGGCCAGGCATTCTCCAATAATGGTCACCACTTACCCAACGCTCTGATGGGCCGGCTTCTGAGGCAGGGCCGAATGCCACCCAGATGCTGGGACTTCCTACTTTGGCACAGAGTGCTGTATGTCCTGGGACTTCCTAAGTCCCTTGCTCGGGACCGCTAGTCACCCTAACAGGCACATACTGTCCCCCCTTAGAGAAATAGTATCTGTGATCTACACCTCACAGGTGGGAATAGCTCGGTGACACCCTGAGTCTTGCAGGCGTGGTGGCCATGCCACACTGCAGGTCTGTCTGCAGCTGTCTGTCACTAAAGAGGGATTGTAGGTGCTGAGACCCCACTGGAATCTCATGAGGAGTGGAGAGGAAGACTCCCTGAGACTCTACTCCCACTTGGCTATGTAGCTAGGCCTTCTAATACCAGCCCTGGCTCCAGAGCAGAAAGGTGGAGCTCTGGGCCTCCTTTGGCTGGGAAGGGTTCGTCTGTGCCCCGCACTAGCAGTCAGGGAGCCCAGGGAGCCACTGTGACGAGCCAGTGTACCGGGGCCCTGGCATCCTGCCCTCATCCGATGACCCAAAGAGGTAGAGCAACCCAGCACACCCACACAGTGGGGTGGCAGACACAGGGTGGAGGCAAAGGCTTCCCCTAAACTTCCAAAATGGGGAAAGAGCCCAGCCTACGGGCCAAGTTTCCATTCAGTGATTCAACTAACATTTGGAGACTGCTGCTCTGTGTGGGGCCAAGAGACACCTATGGGCAAGACAGGCTCAGCCTCACCTGCGTGAGGTGAGGTTCTCGAGTGGCCACTACAGAAGACCTGAAAGAGAACATACAGCCCGGGTCTACCCGGTCTGTGAGTCAAGAGTCAGCCCAGAGGCCTAAAAGGGACAATGAAGACAAAGTCAGTGGGTTGGGAAAGAGCAGAACATTCTAGAAAGAAGGAGAAACAAACGGGAATATTCCATACCCAAGGCTTTGTTGTCTTCTGTGAGGTGGGGTGATATGTGTAGCCTGGCAGCTGTGGAGGGCACTTTAGGTGTGCCTCAAAATACTGCACAGAGGAGCCAGGTATGTGGCACATGCCTGCAATCCCGGCACGTGGCGGGCAGAGGCGGGATCTCTGCAAGCTCAGGGGTAGTCTTGCCTCCTGGGTGCACAGCGCTGTGACTGCACAAATGCCACCGACTCTGTTCGGACGATGCTGAGTCTGCGTTATGTGAGTTACAGTTTTGTAAAAACTGCCGTGCCCTGGGCCCTGGGAGGGCCTCACTAACACCCTTGGAGAGGAGTTCTGTGGCCTAGGCCCCTCATCTCAGCCCTGGAACCCTGCAGCTACCTGCAGCTGCTCAGGACGCCCATCACGAGTGGTGAGGGGGGGAACAGACAAGGATGAGACAGGGCAAGGAGGGGCTGCAGGGATGGCTCAACGGGTAGGAGCACCTGTGGCACAAGTTCAAATCCCCAGCACCCACATAGAAAGCTGGGCACGTACACATGCCTCTAGCTCAGCACTGCATAGGGCAGAGACAGAAAGATTCAGGTTTGCTGGCTCTCAGCCCAATTGCAGGCTCAGTGAGAGACCTGCCTCAAAAACCAAGGTGGAGAGCAACCAAAGAACACAGTCATTGTTAACTACTGATACACACCCACACACCCACACACACACCCACACACACACACACACACACACACACACACTCACTGTGGGAAGGGAGAAAAGGAACGTCAAATCGCCAGATGGTGATAAAAAGGAAGCAAGATGGGGAAATTGTGGTTGGAGCTTCTACAAACAGGGACCAGGGGTGGCATCTCTGCTGGAGGACGTGGATACCCCAGAGAAGGGAAGTCCGGGGACCAGGAATGGCTAGTGCAAAAGCCCTGGGGTGAGAATGTGCCCTGAGGTCACTGAGGCCAAGACAAATGAATGGAGGGGAGGGCTGGGGACTGGAGCTTGGCCAGCCAGTGGCGCTGACGCCCAGGCCTCTGTGTCCCACCCACAGCCCTGCTCCTGGACATCATGACAGTGGCTGGGGTACAGAAGCTCATCAAGCGCCGCGGCCCGTACGAGACGAGCCCTGGACTCTTGGACTACCTCACTATGGACATCTACGCCTTCCCTGCTGGCCACGCCAGCCGTGCCGCCATGGTGTCCAAGTTCTTCCTGAGTCACCTGGTGCTGGCGGTGCCCTTGCGTGTGCTGCTGGTGCTCTGGGCCTTCTGCGTGGGCCTGTCACGGGTGATGATCGGACGCCACCACATCACAGACGTCATCTCAGGCTTCATCATCGGCTACTTCCAGTTCCGCCTGGTGGAGCTCGTGTGGATGCCCTCCAGCACCTGCCAGATGCTCATCTCGGCCTGGTGAGCCAGCACCCGCCGCCCATCCGGGCTCTAGGTAGAGCTGGTCCCAGAGAGGTGGCTAGAAGCCGGTCACCGGGGAAGGACTGACTCCACTTCCCCATTCTGATTGGAGGCTGACTTGTTAGTACTGTGGGGCTTCCCGTCCTTTTCGCTTGGACTCTGAGGCAGCTGGGACGACTCACATGGGCTGTCGTGCTTAGCCTCTGTTCTTAGTCTGAAGACAATAGATGAGAACAAGATGGCCACAGGAGGGGCAGTCTTGTCCCCTCATCACCATGACAGCAGCTGTACTGTGCTACGGCACCACAGCACAGAGCGCAGGGAAATGTTCCCACCTCTCACCCATCATAGGTGCCAGTCCACCAGTGATCACTGACAGCTTCCCGTGCCTGGGGGCCCCAGCCTGCAAGATACTTCTGGGGGAAAGGCTCTTGTGGTCCAGTGCACTTCGGGAAGTACTGCACGCTGCCCCTACAGTAGATGTTCACAAGGGCACAGATTATTTGTAAAGGCACTGATGTGTCCTATAGAAAAACCAGCTGTTCAAGTTGTGTTTAACTCAGCGTTTCCTACATTTATTTGACCATAGAAGTCATTTCTCCAGGAATAGCTATTAACCCACCAAGAACCTAGTGAGTTTGGGAAGCTACTGTCCAGGAGCCAAAGGGCCTGGGCCATGAGCTGGCCTCTCTCACAGCACCCAGCCCTGAAGCCTGGGGAGAGCAGGTGCCCATGCCAAGACCTACAGAAGACTCCTGCCATGGTCTCTGGGCAATGGCGCAGCTTTGGCCCCCAGGGGCTGGACTCTGTGTGACCTAATAGGTCGTTTCCAAGTCAGCCACTTATGGATGCGTATTTCATGTGACAATACAGTGATATGCAAAGGGCCATTGTCCTATGTGGTTTTGTTTTTTGTTTGTTTTTGTTTTTTTAATTTTTCTAGACAGGGATTCTCTGTGTAGTTTTGGAGCTGTCCTGGATCTTACTCTGTAGCCCAGGCTGGCCTCGAACTCACAGAGATCCACCTGGCTCTGCCTCCCGAATGCTGGGATTAAAGTCGTGCGCCGCCACGGCCCGGCTTGCCCTGTGTGGTTTTTAATGTGTGGGATACAGTGGCATTCCCTGGTGGGAATAGCGGTTTTTCTCATCCCAGACATGCCTGTGCCAGGTCAGGGGACCAAGAGGGCAAAGGTCCCAAATAAGGGCAGCCTGAGCTGCTCCTGGACTAGTCCGGCTGCAGTGGCTCCTGCAGGCCACCTCTGGGGCTTGGTCACAGGCACTGCCCCTCTGCCTGAGGCGGGGCTGGGGACTTCTTTAGTGGTGCAGAAGTCTGACGTCCCCTTCCTTCAGCCTCCAGCCCTCCCAGGGCTCCTCCCTCAGTCCCAAAGGCTAGATTCCTGTCCCCTGGAAATGGACTGGTGACCTACCAGCTGCTATGAGGGAGCACGGGTGCCAGGGTGAAGCTCCCAGAGTCGAAATCTACACGCAGACGGAGGGAATGTGAACATGAGCCGGGATGGAGGAACGAATGTAAGGCACACAGGATGGAGACCAAGCCTGGCCTTCCACGGGCCAGCTCAGGGGCTGGGGTGAGCACGCATCCTGCTCATACACCTCTAAAGTGGGTAAGTGATGCCCACTTAGCAGATGAGAACACCAGAGTCCCAAGTGGGCAGCAGCTTGCCCAAAATGGCTATGAGGTACACGGGTGGGAGCCAGCTGCCTCTGCATGTGGAGGTGGCTGCCCAGCCTTGACTCCCCTTGGCATCAGCCACATCTCTCTATGCCTCTGCTGTCTCCCATGATCCTCTTCTCAGGCCTATGTATGTTTTGTCACCCCAGTTCTCTCATCTTAGAACAAACCATGTTGTCTCAGCCCCTCCTCCCATGTGGCCTCACCTATTTTTTTTTTATTTATTTATTTATTTTTTTTTTGAGACAGGGTCTCACTGTACAACCCTGGCTGACCTGGAACTCAATATGTATACCAGGAAGGCCTTGAACTCACAGAGATCTGCCTGCCTCTGCCTCCCATGTGCTAGGTTCAAAGGTGTATGCCACCACCAGCCCTAAATACTTTTCTTTTTCTTTGAGACCAGGTAGCCCAGGCTGAGTTTCAGGTCAGCCTGTAGCGGACAGTGACTTTGAATTTCTGATAGTCCTCCTCTACCTCCCAAGTTCTGGGATGAAAGGCATGAGCCACCACACCCAACTTACGCGGTGCTGGGGATGGAACCAGGCTTTCTGCAGGCCAGGAAAGCTCTCTGCTAGCAGGGCCGCACCCCAGCTCTCTACACATACGTATTTGGGGATGGGAGAGACGATTTAGGAGTTAACAGTACTTGGTATTCTGCCAGAGAACCCAGGTGTGATTCCCAGTACCTCACACAGTGGCTCACAACCATCTGTAACTCCATTTCCAGGAAATCCAACGCCCTCTTCTGGCCTCTGCAGGCACCAGGGACGCACATGGTGCAGAGACGTAAATGCAGGCAAGACACTAATACAATAAAATAATAAAATAAAAATAAAACATACATGTTAACACACACACACACACACACACACCAAAAAAAAAAAAAAAAAAACCCTCATTTCCAAAATGGGTTATAAACCATAGGTACAAGAGTCGGGACTTTAAAGCGTTAGGGGAGGGGTATTAAACCTCTTATTCCCAGGATCCTTCAAGAGAGGGAAGGAACTTCCTCTGTCCAGCCCGCATGGAACTGCTGAGGGAGGATACAGCCTGCTCCATCTGAGAAGCAGCTAGGGCAGAGGGATCGGGAGTGGACTCAGTGTCTGCCCGCCTGCCCTCCAGCAAGGACACCACCTTCCATGTGCTGTCGGTATGCCTGTGGCTTAAGGCCCCACCTGCCCTCCCAAGGTCACCACCTGCCCATCTGAGGGTCCCTTCTCCGTGTGGAGCCTCCATGTCTCCAGCTGCACTAGGGTGCAGAAGGTCACAAAGACACTGGGAAGAAGCAGGTACCAGCAGTGCCATCATGGTGAAAACCCCTCCTTCAACCTTGAATCCTGGCTGACTTCAGCATCTTTAAAATACCTTCTGCACATTCCCACGGGTGCTGGAAGTGCCTGGCAGGGTGCTGAGCAGAAGGGGTGAGGGCGTCTTCCTCCATCCTCGCCCCCACCTTCCAGGATCAGCATCCACAGCAAAGTCTGATCCAGGAATGGGCGGGGGATGGGCTTCTGCCTACATATGGGACCACATCCTGGAAGGACATGGCCCTGGGAAGCTACCTCTAAAGGGCTGTGGAGGTATGTCAGAGTCTTTAAAAGAGTGAAGACGTCAGGAGGGTGAATGGGTACCAAAGTGCCTGATGGGAAGGAAGAAGTCTGGAGAGGCAGATGGGAATGTTGCCAGCCACTGCCTAGAGCAACATCCTGTGTGGTAGCAGCAGCAGCTGGAGCTGGCGTCCCCACCTGAGCCTTGATGTCCTCATCTGTTGGAGAGCGAAGGCATTTGTCCCTGTGGGCTGTTGAGTAGTTCAGGGGTGCCCTCCACATGGGAGCTTGGCACAGTCTGGGTTCAGTGTCCATCACGGAGGCTAACCTGGCCGCCTCTGGACTTGGTTCCTCTGACACTCTCCTGTCTCTGGAAGTGGCTAGCCCAGTGGCTGGCACACAGGACAGATTCTCAGGGGAGACAGAAGAGGGGGACGAGGAAGAGACTGCTATCCCTGCTGGACCTGCTCATCTACTGTGCTCCTGGAGAGCGCCTGGCTGAGGTAGGCAAGGGGCAGGTGCTTGATTACAGCTGTAGGCCCTAAGTCAGGGACGGAGACAAAAAGTGCGTGTGCACTCGGAATGGTGAACACACCCAAGGAGGAGGAGGAGTCTCCTGCCTTCTGATTTTGCAGAGTTAGACGTCAAATCTAAGGCTTCCCACAAGCTAGGCAAGCTCTCTACGACCGTGTTACATCCATTTTTACTTATTTTAAGACAAAGCCTGCTGAGCTGCCCAGGGTGGCCTGGGAGTGTCCCTGTAGCCCAGGTTGTCCTTGCAATCCTCCTGCCTCAGTCCTCCAAGTGCGGGAAGGTTGGCATGTGTCACCACATCTGCCTTTAGACGTGGAAATCCCGCTGCATCACAGTCCTCCGAGGCCATGCTTGACCTGACCTCCTGGATTCCATCCTGACTGGACATGAAGTATGTTGGTAACAAGGTAGGACAGTCTTGCCGTAGCTCCCAGAAGACTCCACAAACACGACAGCTCCTCTACCCTTCTTCGTCCCCACCCGTCCCCTGCCGTGGTCCCACAGACCCACGAGTGTCTCTGCACACAAAGCCTGGGCTTGGCCCTGATTTGGGCTATGCCCTCCTGCCTCCCGCTGTCTTCTTTCCCATCCACCCAGCATCACCTGTCTGATACCCCACTGCCAGGCTGCAATGACTACATCACAGAATGGAAAACGGGAGCCCAGAGTCCACCAACACGAAAGTTGAGGCAGGCATGGGACTTTTGCATGTCATTTGGCTCCTGAGCAGATCTGTGAAGGTCTGACGAACCCTGATAACAAATAGGAAACAGGACTGGGCTGAGGCTCCGTGGGTAGAGAGCTTGCCTGGCACACACAAAGCCTGGGTTCGACCCGCAGCACTGTAAAAGCCGCACACGGTGGCGACAGTCCCGGCACTGGGGAGAGGGAGGCAGGGAGTCACCTGGAAGGCTCAGGTATGACAGACCCTAAGGACACTGATCCCTCTGGGCCTCACCAGGTCACTATTACAGACCGAGACAGAGTAGCAGCAATCCCACCATGGGAAACGTGGCTCTGGACATATGCCCAGGATTGAGGCAGATGTCAGGCCTTTGAGTTCTGGTTCCAAGACATGGTGCGGTCCACTCAAAATCATGACTCCCAATGCCCACCATATCTTAATCCCAGAACCTATAACTACATCATGTCATATGGAACTCTAGAAGGAGAATTTATGTCCCCCACAATTTCATGTGTCGGAATCCCTACCCCAGTGGGGCAACATTAGGAGGAGATCCCAGGAAAGTCATGGTGTCAAAAGGGCAGAGCCCCTATTAATAGATCCCAGAGAGGAAGGTCACCATCTGCAACCCAGCCCAGGACCCTCCCTCACCAGCCCCCGAGCGCTGAACTCAGCTTGCAAACACGAGGAGGATGTTTCTGCTGTCTGTAAGCTCCTCCACCCCGGTGTTCTGCTGCAGAAAGGCAAGGAGCAGCGGGCAGCTGACTAACAGGGGAGCCATCGCTGGAAGCCCACAGATCACAAGGCTCCTTAACGTGGAAGAGAGCACACAGGAGAGGCTGGAGTGCCTGGATATGAGAAAGGTGGCACTTGATGGCCTGAGGTGCAGGAGTCATAAACCACAGACCGTGAAGACATCTTGGAGCTGGGAAGGAGGGTGGCTGATGGCTCCATCTAGCCCAGAAAGACTGGGGTGAACTTCTGTCCCACAGAGTGGCAGGGCAGATGTGTGTGACTTTAAGCCACTAAGCTTGTGGCAATCTGTTATATGGCCACAGGAAACAGACGGGGACACCTCAGGGCTCCTTCCTCCCCAGCTGCTGAAGAGGTCACCAGCTTCCATGTCATTTTCCCCAAATAACCAACAACCAGGAAACCAGGAAATCTCTAGAATTATGCAGTCCAGGAACCCATTTCACAGACAGGGAAAGTGAGATCCAGAGCTGTTGAGGTTACCTCATGCCACCAGACCTCCAGAGTCTGTCCCTCCCTGCCACCCTCCTGGCTCCATGACTCTGGGTCATGAGATAACAAAGGGCTGAGCTGCAGAGATGCGGCCTCACTCCCTGCTTTCATACTGGGGCCAGGACTTACGACGTCACGCCTGAGTTCTGGGCTCTGAGATACCATCTAATCTTCAGTAAAGTTCGAATTTGTCCATGTGAAGAACAGAGAGCTGGAGGCCCCTGGGCACACACAGCTAGCATTACGGCAGTGGTGTGGCTGGGAGAAAATCCCTCAAGAGTGAGGAGTCAGAGGTCTAAGGGTTGATTGGCGTGCTGGAGTCCTGACCTGAGGGGCTCAGAATGTGAATGTGTTTCGAAAGAGATGACCAAGTGATCTTTATCCAAACTGATGAAGTGTACTTAGAGGGAGTTAAAACAGACATCGGCACACTTCAGTGACAACAGGACACACCTGTCACCCCAACCCTCAGGAGGCTGAGACAGGAGGATCAGGAAGTTCCAGCCTGGGCTATACAGCAAGACCTTGTCTCAAAAAAACAAAAGCTGACACCTTTAATCCCAGCACTCAGGAGGAAGGGGCAGACGAATCTCTGTGAGTTCGAGTCCAGCCTGGTCTACAGAGCGAGTTACAGGACAGCCAGGGCTGTTACACAGAGAAACCCTGTCTCAAAACAAAACAGAAAAGCAGAACTGGAGAAATAGCTCAGGAAATAAGGAGTTTGCCATGCAAGACTGAGGACCTGCCTTATAGCCCCAGAACTCATAAAAATAATACCCAGGCGGGGCGAGTGCTTATACATCCCAGAGTGCCGAGGGAGCAGACACAAGCCATCCCACCCCTTGTCTAGTCTAATTGAGAAGCCCCAGGTACCACAGAGAGACTCTGACCTTAATGAAAAAGAAAGAAAGTGAAAAGCCGTGAGGAACGACACTGGAGGTTGACCTCTGGCACACACACACACACACACACACACACACACACACGTGCACGCACACATGCACACATACCTGCCACACACACAGATCCCTCTCACACACACATATACACGAAAAGCAAAAAGAAAAAGAAAAAGAAAAAGAAAGAGAAAAAAAAGACAGAGACAAAGAGAACCACCATGTGAAGACAGAGGATGAAGGTGGGCCCCTGTGAGCCAAAGACTGAGTGAAGCCTCAGGAGGACCCAAGACCAACAGAAATGCCGTGGGAAGTGGGGCTGGAGGATTCAGAAGGGGCAAGGGAGGGGAGTAGCGGGAACTGCCCCCCAACCTCGGGATCCACTGCCATCTGGCTCAGCAAGGACTGAACATCTGGCCAGTGTTTGGACAAAGGCATTTATGTAACCTGTGTGTGCTCATGCTCGTGGCCCTCACTAGCCTGAACCACAGACATCACTGGTTTTCCTCCATCTGACTCTTCCATGCTTGGGAGAAAGAGATCCCAGTCAGCGGCCAGCATGGGGCTGAGCTGACACCACACTAAGGTAACTAACAGAGGGAAAAGCTCAGCGGGTCCGGTCACCCTCATGCCTGCCCCCCAACTCCTGCACACACCCAAGCACACAGGGCATGGCTGAGGGCCTTACATTTCTCTTATGTAAACTCACACGCAGGGGTCCCAGTCTGCATATTCTACACAGTGTCTAGCTCTCCTATGTCTAGCTCTTCTGTGTTTGAGCACACATGCATATAGGTGTGAACGTGAGCACGCATGCTCATACTTACAGAGAAATACACACATACATGCACATCACGCAAACACACACTGGAAAACCCTTAAGCCTCTTTCCTGTGCACATGTACCCCTGTTCACATGTGTCTTTAAAGCCATACACATTTACACATTTACACTGTTGTACTAGTGTGTACATTCACAGTTGCACATGTTCTTGCACAGGTTTACATCCATTCTTAACTGCTTGCCAGAGTTAGCAATAAAAAACCAGCCTGTACACTAATCTAAAGTTCAGTTTCAACTCAGTATCCTGTTTTTAGTTGAGACAGGGTTTCATGTAGCCCAGGCCTCTAGCTTCCTGTGTGGCCAAAAGTGACCTTGAATTTCTGATCCTCCTACCTCTAGGTCTGGAGTGCTGGGATGCAGGTATGTGTCTCCACGACTGGTTTATGCTGTGCTAGGAATTGAACCCAGGGCCTCATGCATGCCAGGTGAGCACTCTCCCAACTGAACTGTATCCTAAACTCAAGTGCCCTGTACTTTATCTGACAATGCTCCCATATACATATCACACACATTGCAAGTCCTAAAGCCACCAGGGTCACCAGGCCCAGCTGTTTTGCCAGGAGGATTTCAAAGTCTGGTCATTGGCTCACAGCTGCTCCCCGGCCCACAAAACCCCAGGCATCCAGTTATGGTACTTCCCCTCCCCCACCCCCACCCCCAAGACAGGGTTTCTCTGTGTAGCCCTGGCTGTGCTGGAACTCACTCTGTAGCCCAGGCTGGCCTCAAACTCACAGAGATCCACCTGCCTCTGCCTCCCAAATGCTGGGATTAAAGGTGTGCGCCACCACCGCCTGGCCAGTTCTGGCTTTTAATAATCTGGCCGCAAAGCTGGCAAGATGTTTCAGTGGGTAAAAGCACTTGTCACCAAGCCTGATGACCTGAGTTCGATCCCCGGGCCTCCCTCACATGGTAGAAAAACAGAGCCAGCTCCTGCAAATTGTCCTCTGACCCCCACATGCATGCTGTGGTATGTTTGAAAATACCTGTACACTAACCAAATAGACAAGTAAATAAGTGTAATTTTTGTAATCTTTAACCAAAAGGAAAGAAAGATGGCATGGTAGTGCATGCCTTTAATCCCAGCACTAGAGAAGCAGAAGCAGAAAAATCTCTGAGTTCAAGACTAGCCTGGTCCACACACATGCATAGTGAGTTCCAGGCCAGCCAGAGCTACATGGTGAGACAGTCTCAGAGAGAGAGAGAGAGAGAGAGAGAGAGAGAGAAAATGGAAAGAAAGAAACCTGGCCCCAGGATGAGGCTTGCTGGTGGGAAAGGAATGGTCTTCCAGGGGAAGCGCTGTGGAGCCCAGAGAACATCCCTCCCACCAGCAGCCCAGCTGTGCAGTCTGGCAGAGGCCCGGCCCCCTCCCCCAAGCCCTCTCCAGGAACCAGGCCTGGAAGAGGGGAGTCGATCTGGGACTCATAGGAGAAGCATCCAGAGTCTCAAGTCACCTCAGCCGCTGCTCCTTCAGGCTTTGCTTCTGCTATGCATGTGAGGGCAGTGTGTGTGTGGAATCTCTGCCCCACAGCACTGACCTCTTCCACCCAGGAGGGGAGGCAGAGGCATGATTGTGAGCAGGGTCCTGGGGCACCCCAAACTTTGAATCAGGGAGTTCCGGTGGGGAGGGCTCTGGCCTGCCCCTCCAGAATGACTTGGGTCATCTCCTCTCCCTCTCCTAGAAGAAAGGAATTCTATCAGCTCTGCGCCCTGGGCCTGCAGATGTGCAGCGAGTCTCTTGAGAGCCTCGGCAGGAACAGGGAGAATTTCCTTAAGAAATGACGTGATCATTGGATTATTAGTATGTGTTTTGGTTATGCACAAATTCTTTTTCCACTATAAAAAATAGAATCTACTCAGGAACACCAAAGGCAAAAAATATTTTGGTCAGTCCTTTCCAATGTTTTTTTCTCTCTGAATTTGTAAAAGTGTAGGCAATTTTTTGAACAACAACAAAAACTGAGGAGTTTTGTGATCTACTTTTCCTTCCTAATAATCTGAAATGATTCCTTTACCAACAACTATGCTTTCCTTGTGGTAGCCTGGTAGGGGTCTTGTCTAGGCATCTTCTGTTTGTGATTTTTGTGGTCATTTAAATTTTAGTGTGTGAATGTTTTGCCTGTAAGTATTGTTTTTGGTTTGGTTTGGGTTTTTAAATAGGATTTTGCTGTATTGCCCTGGCTATCCTGGAACTTACTCTGTAGACGAGGCTGGCCTTGAACTTACAGAGATCTGCCTGCTTCTGCCTCCCAAGTGCAGAAGTGTGAGCCACCACCACCTGGTGCCTGCATGTTTTGTTAATGGGAGGAGAAAGGACACCAACCCAAATCATTGTAGCCAAATTAATTAAAGCAAGCAATTAATTAAAACAAGCTTTTTTATTCGTATACACAGGCTGCCTCCCCCTAAGGCGGGGTTAGAGAGGTCAGCACTGTATATGAGGAAGACAAAGATTTTATAGCTCAAGGGTAGGGGGTTTCCAAATGGGGGATTTGCTAGGCAAAATAGACAGGGTTACAGGAGCAGAACATCATAACAAGTTGTTCCTAATGATCTCCTGAAACAGAGACATGGTTGCAAGGTGGTCGGTCATAACAAGGTGGTCATATAACCTTTTGAAACAAAGGTAGGATTGCAAGATGGTTACAACAACTTTTTGAAACAAAGACATGATTGCCATTCCTGGAACAAGCAGTTCAGAACAATTTGTAATTAAAAAGGTTATAAAGGCCAATCCTTGGAAAACAGGTTAAATCATAAACAGGAATGAACCTAGTTTGTCTTTACTGTAAGATGGCTTTTAAGCCTAAAATGGAGGTAGGCTGGTTCTTCATTCCCCCTTGTCTTATATGTCCCTGTCAAATCCTCGATAAGGTACTAGCAATCTTTATTTGGGGGGAGGGGAATAAAATTTATAATGCAAAAATTATACCTGTTTGGTTAGCATAAATAGAAACTTTTTTTGTTGTTGTTTTTTGAGACAGGGTTTCTCTGTGTAGCTCTGGCTGCCCTGGAACTTGCTTTGTAGACCAGACTGGCCTCAAACTCACAGAGATCCACCTGCCTCTGCCTCCCAAGTGCTGGGATTAAAGGCATGCGCCACCACCGCCCAGCTAGAACAAATATTTTCAGGCAATATACTCGGTATGCCAATAGGTACTATAAGTAGCCATTTTGTCCCTTTGTCAGGGAATTTCCTTGGATTTAATACTCCAGCCCTTCATTAAGGACAAAGGATGCTGTACTCTCCTCTGTAACTACTCCCTGCTGAAATTAGGACACCAATGTCAGGGCCCAGGAAGGCTGGAATGTTAGTCAAAGGCCAGGAGGGGATTCAGGCAATGGGGCATTCATCAGAAGCATCTGACTTGCTGACCCAGCCGAAGAGTCAGGGAGCAATCATAGCTACTGAACTGCTTCACATCAGCTTTTAGCAAGTCCAGGGATTTCCAGTTTTGTAGAAGTACCTGGGTCTGGGATGGTGTAGATCATTTTTGGAGAAGTTTGTAGTCGGAAGCTGAGTTCTGGATGGTGTCTGCCAGCTAAGTTGCACTCTGCCAAGACAGATACAGACCAGGGACAGAATTTAAAGGTAAAGAATTAAAGAAAACCGCCGGGCGGTGGTGGCGCACGCCTTTAATCCCAGCACTCGGGAGGCAGAGGCAAGCGGATCTCTGTGAGTTCGAGGCCAGCCTGGTCTCCCAAGCGAGTTCCAGGAAAGGCGCAAAGCTACACAGAGAAACCCTGTCTCAAAAAACCAAAAAAGAAAAAAAAAAAAGAATTAAAGAAAACCTTTATATTTGGAGCTTCCCTCTCAGGAATAGGCAGTAGGTAGGGAAGCTCAGGCTGATGGTTGACAGGAGCATTTATCTGGAGTCCATTTGACCTGTGAGAGGTGGATTCAAGTCTTATGACTTTCTCGATTCCTGGAAGCTTACATTATCATTGTTTGTAATTTGTCATAACTTATTTAGACTTTATATCCTCAGATGTTTATAATTTAAATTATTTTTAGACTTTTGTAATTTATATAAACCTTAAACTTTTTTATCCAACTATTTACCATTAGATATACATAAGCTGTTGATTACTGACAGCAGTCTTTGCAAAGCAAATTCCTTTAAATAGTAAAAGTTACATCTGAAACCTGTTCATCCTTTAATATGAAGCCTGTTAGTATGGCAAACCTGTGTGTGAGTTTGCCTTTTTTATTAGGTGACCTACTTGTTCTAGAAAAGAAAAACCTAGTTTTTATATGTGAAATGCATTGACCCGGCAGCAGCTGCTGAATTAATGAAGTGCCAGTTAGCTGTCAGCACCACCAGAGATCTGAGAAGGACAAATTATAGCAGTAAGTACCATCTAAATGGCCTATGTGCCAATTAAAATGGCAGAGACATTTTAGACAGCTCCCCTAGGCTCCTATGGGCTCGATGACTTCACTGGGGGCAGTGGACTTGGGTCTTCAGCTGTCATACAGGATGGCATCAGCCTTGGACTACCTACCAGACCCAGGTCTGAGAAATTTTCCTGTGGAGGAGGAACCTGGGGGACTCACATTAATGTGACAAGGCAGAGCAGAGCAATCAATCCAACGGTGTCCACAGCTTGTGCAGGACCCTGGTGGCAGGCGAGATATGGGGCAGTTTTGCCCAGTGGTTAGCATTGCCACAATCCAGGTGGAATGGTCATGTGCTATCTGTCTTCTTTGGAGACCCTAGGGTTCCCAGTACGAGCATGCCTGGAACTAGAGCAGATGGTTGTGAGCCAACATTCAGGTGCTGGGGACTGAGCCTGGGTCCAGGGCAGTCAGGGCTCTTAACTGCTGAGGCGTCTCTCCAGACCTTTGGGGTTTGGTTTTGTTTCATTGTTTCTGAGATTTTGTTTTTGGCTGCACTCAGCATTGTTTTGTTTATTTAAATTGAGGTGATGGCCTGGGAAGAAGGTTCCGTGAATAAAGAGCTGACTGCTTGAGCAAGAGAATCTGAGTTTGGATCTCCAGTAACCTTGCAAAACCAGGCCTGCAGAGGGTGCTTGCCACCCCAGTGCTGGAGAGGGAGGCAGAGACACAAGGATCCCTGTAACTCCCTAGGCAGCTGGTCTAGCCAATTGGTGAGTTTCGGGTTCAGTGAAAGACCCTGTCTCAAAACAACGCATGGAGAGCCAGAGAGACAGGGTTTCTCTGGCTTGAGGTTGGTCAGGCTCTTTTCTTTTCTTTCTATTTTCTACTGGTTCTGTCTTTTCTGTTTCTCTTTTCTCCTCTCTTGGCTCTTTGAGTTTTGTTTCTCTTCCTCTCTACTGACATGGCTTCTCTACCTCTCTTCATTGTTACTGTCAAAGTATTGATGTGGGCTGAAACTCAGTGGGTAGAGCACTTGCCCAGCCGCACACAGCTCTGGGTCCCTTCCCACACCACACAAACCAGACTCAGTGGTGCACACCTGTAATCCCAACACCGGGAGGGGCTGTCAGGAAGATCGGGACTTCAAGGTCACCCTTGACTTACTTTGACTCCAGCCGAGGCTACCTGAGACCTATCTCAAAAGAAAAAAAAAAAAGTTAATTCGTGAATTTTCAAGGTTGAAACCCTACAACCATCAATTTCCTTCCCAGACATTTTTTGCTTTATGCTACCCACATCTGATTCATAGGAATTGGCGTGTTTGTTAAAACCCAAGCTGCTCTTCCATGCAGTGTGTGTTTAAAACTGTCTTCTTCTCTGATTTACCCTTTCTTCCCAGGTTCTCAGCCCTCCTGGGGTCACGCTCCTGACTGAATTGTGCCTCCCCAGTGCTGGGATTAAAGGCGTGCCCCACCACTGCCAGGCTGCTTTGGTTTTTTAATTTGTATATTTCTTTCTTTCTGTTGGAAGCAGTAAAGGCATGTCACAGTGCACACTTGTGAGGTCAGAGGACAGCTTGCAGGGGTCAGTTCTCTCCTTCCACCACGTGGGGCCCAGGGATGGAATTCAGGTCATGAGCCTTGGTACCAGGTGCCTTTACCCACCTAGCCATCTGAAGGGCCCTGTATGTTTTATTTTAAATGCATATTTTCCTTCCAGAAGTTCCATTGGTATTGGAGTTTCAAACGTGTCTGGGGCTGGTTGGTAGCTCAGTTGGTTAAGTGCTTGCTGAGCATGGCTGAGGGCCCAAGTCTGAGCCTCAGAACTCACATGAAAAAGCCATCATGGTGGAGGGCACTTGCAATCTCAACTTGAGTGTCTTGCTATGTAGTTAGGCTAGCCTCAAACCCTTAATCCTTTTACCTCAGCCTCTTAACTTCTCAGAATGTAGCTGTGCATCAATACACCCAGCGCCAGCGTTCCCCGCCACCCCCACCACCCCCACCCTCTCCACCCCCCCACCCCGTCTCTCTATGTCTCTCTGGACGTCCTGAACTTGTTATGTAGACCCGGCTGACCTCTAACTCACAGAGAGGCACCTGTCTATGCTTCCCAAGTGCTGGGATTAGAGGTTTGTCCCATCACATTTAACCTAGGTACCAGGCTCTTTACTAAGCCCTTCAAGATTTTGCTACCTAAGACATGAACTTCCATTGTTCATAACTTAATTATAAGAAAATTGAAGCTGGGTGCAGTGGTGCACGCCCTTAATCCCAGCACTGGGAAGGCAGAGGCAGGTGCCTCTCTGTGAACTCAAGACCAGCCTGATCTACAGAGCAAGTTCCAGGACATTCAGAGTAACATATGTGAGACCCTGTCAAAAAAAAAAAAAAAAAGGCTGGGCGGTGGTGGCGCACGCCTTTAATCCTAGTACTTGGGAGGCAGAGCCAGGTGGATCTCTGTGAGTTCAAGGCCAGCCTGGTCTACAGAGCGAGATCCAGAACAGGCTCCAAAACTACACAGAGAAACCCTGTCTCAAAAAACCAAAACTAAAATAAAACATAAACAAAAGAAAAAAAAAAAAAGAATAAGATCAAGGCTGTAATCCAGCCTCCTGATTCATATCTCCAAATCTTCCACTACCCACCGCTGTAGGTACCTGGTGATGGGGTTGTGCTCGCCAGAGATTACAAAACGTGCACTTGGACCTTCATGACAGGCTGCTGTCTGAAGCCCCCTGCTCCACACCTTCACTAACTGTGCTGAGGGCCCCTCCGGCAAACCAGGCGGTGCTTGGGCTTACAGACAAGCCAGGCCAGGAGAAAGGGGTTAAGGAGCCCCCCAGGTCTGGGGAGCCACCGCCTTGCTCCTGGGAACAGTCACACAGCCTCCTGACCTCAGCCCCAGCAGGGGTCCTGAGCCAGCCACCTCCTGGGCAGAAGGCTGGCCCGAAAGGCCAGCCCCAAGGTGTTTTCTCAAGCTGGCTGAAGAAACAGCCCAGCAGTGTGGCTTCCGGCTGCGATAACCTCTGCTTTCCCCGTGCCCCTTCCCACTTGGCCGGAAGACGACAGACTCTATCTTACCCCTTACAGGAGGAGAGAGCGTGGGTTGGAATGTGTCTCCTGATAACAGGGTTTGTGTGGGGCTGGGATCGGGGTGGGCTGCCTGTCCCAGGCTCTCGGGGATGTGTGGGGCTGGATGATAAGGGCTCTGCAGGGGCTTTGGAGCTGAAGCACTGCTCTACAGCTCTGGACCAGATCTGAGAAAGAGGCCCAGACCTGGATCACATTGTGGGGAGCTTAGCATGGCTGTGTGCTGTGTGGGGTGTAGAAGGGGTAGGAGGAGGAATTCAAGGTCCCCAGCGGGTCCCAGTGTGAGAAGCCTCCAGGAGGCCGTGAAAAGAGGAGCATGCCAGATATGAGACTCACGGATGCAGCCACCTACAGATACCACATGGAATGACTTAGTTAAACAGCATGTGTCTTCTGGGCCTATGGCACAGACCTGGAACCGCAGCACTTGGGTGGCAGAGGCAGAATGATCTCAAGTTTGGAGACTATCCTGAGCTGTATAGTGAGATCTAGCTCAAAAAATAAATGAGGGCCGGGCGGTGGTGGCGCACCCCTTTAATCCCAGCACTCGGAAGGCAGAGGCAGGCAGATCTCTGAGTTCAAGGCCAGCCTGGTCTACAGAGCAAGTTCCAGGACAGGTTCCAAAGCTACACAGAGAAACTCTAGAAAAAAACTAACTAAATAAATAAAACAAGAGCCTGAGGTATAGCTTAGTTGACAGAGTTCTTACATGCACGAAGCCCTGGGTTTGATTCCCCAACACCTCATAAAGTAGCACTCAAGAATTGAAGGCTGGAGGATCAGAAGTTCAATCATCCCTGGCTGCCAAGTAGATTTGAGGCCAGCCTGGAATAAATAATAATTATTATTATCAATTAATAGTTAATAATAATAATAATAATAAAATGATGATGATGAATGGATATGTGAGTATGAGTTCTGGAATCAGCTTAGGCTTGAGTTCAAAGCCCATCTCATCCGTTAGTAGAAGGAGGCTTGTTCTGTAGGAGCCAGTGCCCCTATCCTGAGGATGAGCAGGAGTTTTAATGCCCGCCCCCAACTCCCAGGAAACAGCTTTCACAGCACCACGTTGGAATTCCAAGAGCCAGATGGCCAAGGAGTGAGCCTGTTCTTACAAAGCCACCAGAAGGTCTGCAACAGTCATGCCAGGGAGGTGGCAGAGACCTGGGCAAGCTCCTGGAGTCCGGGCAGGAAAGGCTGCAAAGGCCAAGGAGCCAGAGCTGAGAGCCTGTCTCTGAGGGATCTGTCCTTCCATCCTCCCTTGCACCCGCTTTCTTCCCTGCTGACCCATAACTGTCACAGCTGACCCATGTGAATTCCTTGTCCCCGTCAGCCAGTGCCTACCCAGAGTGACCAGAGTCCCTGGAACCTAACGCTATGTGCCTCCGATGGCTTAAGCGCAGGGCCCCTATTAGAGTCCACTCAGCTATGGCTGGGGCCCTGGAGGCGGGTGGTGAGCTGAATCCTAGGACCCTGGCTTCCTGGACAGGCATGGGCACACAGCAGGCCCTCTACAAAGCAATTTTTAGAAGAATAATTCTTGTACCTTAGCACCAGAGCTCTGAAGGATGCTGTCTGGGGACAGCCCTGAGTGGGGTGCTGGCCTCTACTTACCATAGAGGGCACAGCCTGAGGTGGACATGCAGGTGGGAGGCGCCAAGAGTGTCCCTGCTGCCCTAGGACTTCTGTGTCTTGTGATGCTGCAATTCAAGAGCCCCCTGACTCAGCAGGGTATTAATAGCCCTGGCAGGTTCCCAGGGGACCAGCTCTGCCAGGAGCCAGTCCAAAGGACTAGCTGTATCCATGTACCCCTGGCTGCTGGCTCATTTACTGCCCCACGACCCCCTGCTGCCCCAGAGCCCACCCTCCCTAGAAGGAAGCGTGGGGTAGACTCCCCTCCCACCTCTGAGCAGTCCCACCTGGAAAGGACCCAGGAGGGCTGACGGGACAACACTTGGGCCATAAAGTCAGAGCTCCACTTCAGCCTCCGGTTTCTGATGTGGAGACTCCACACAGGGCTCCATTTCTCACTGTACAGTGGGGATCTCGCTAAGACTTCTCATTTCTGGTTTTGCTGTGAGGACAAAATGAAGTAGTTGTCACAAAAGGCAAAGCTTGGGGCTGACATCTTGTTTGTTTTCCTAGACAGGGTTTCTCTGTGTAGCTTTGGAGCTGTCCTGGAACTCACTCTGTAGACCAGGCTGGCTTCGAACTCAGAGATCCACCTCTGCCTCCTGAGTGCTGGGATTAAAGGCGTGCACCACCATGCCTGGCTTTTTTATTGGGGATGGGTGGAGGAGGGGGGAGACTGACATCTTGTCATCCCTGTTACCACATCTCTGGGTGTCCACACACCTGGCTGTCAGCACAGTCTAGACTGAATTTCTGTCCTTCCACGCCCTCTAGTGTCCACAGGTTGTTGTTGCAGCAGCCCTGTCTATGTGGACTCTACGTCAGTTTTTTCCTTTTTTGATTTCTTTGTTCTTTTCTTCTTTCTTTCTCTCCCTCCCTTCTCTTTCTTTTTTCTTGCTCGTTTTGTTTTGTTTTTGAGATAGGGTCTCCTGTAGCCCAGACTGACCTGCAATTCTCTATTTATCTGCAGATGACCTTGAATTTCCTAACCTTCTTCTTCTCCAAAGTGCTAGGATCACAGGAAATGCAACCGTGCCCCTCCCCGTCCCTTTGGGAGCTCAAGAGTCTGGACAGAGTAGTCTGAGCGTCCTTGGGATGAGTCCTGGCTTATTGGATGCTAGGGATGCAACTCTGGGTTTCCAGCGTGCTGGGACTAGGACGGCACTCTTCACCTGAGAACGTCTTCAGCCCCAGCAGGTGTCCTCTCTGATCCAGGTCTTTGTTATGAATGCACAGCACAGCAGACAGGGCCCCCTCCCCCTTCCCTCTGGAAGCTCAAAAGACCAGACAGATTAGCTTGGGCATTGATGAGATGAGCCCTGGGGTCCTGACTCTCAAAGCTGGACAAACCCCAAGGTCTCTGAACTCCTGAGTCTTTATCTGCAAAGAGGCCATGAGACCTTATAGGGGAGTGTTGTGGGGAGGAACAGGAGGAGCCAGGAGGAGGCAGCCAGGGAGGCCACAGCTGATAAGCACAAGAAGAGGAGGGGGATCTGCGAGGCCATAAAGCCCGTGCAGGTCAAGGTTATCAGGACTGGAGTGGGGCCCAGGACAGAGGGCTGTATGTCATGATCAGTGTGGGAGAATGTGTAGCAATGACCCAGGGCGGTGTGGTTGTGGAGACCAGTGTTAGAAACTCCCACCCAGGCCCAGCCCTGACCCCACTACCCTCTGTGGCCTGAAGCTAACCTCACTTTCCCCATCTGCAACATGAGGAAGCTGGTCTATTCACAGTTGTCTGTCTGAAACCTGCCTTCTTTAGCCAGGGCTAGCCCCAGTCTGTCTGTGATGCACAGGGACCTCCAGCTAGCCCAGGTGTGAGGATCCTGACCTCAGCCAGGCTGTGAGGCATAGATATGATGGAGAATGTTTTGCCTCAATGTGATGATGGGCCTGGGTCTGGGAGTTTAACCCATTCCCTATGTCTGACCCTCTTTACTTATAGACTGCTGTCGATCAAATTGTGCACCCTCTAAAGTAGATGCATTGTGGTCCTAAATCCAGGCCCCTAAATGTGACCTTGTTTTGCCTTTCCAGCTTTAATGACGCTGCAGTAAGGTCATGAGGGTGGCCCTAGCTTACTAAGATCACTGTCTTTACTTAAAAAAAAAAAAAGGCAGGGGCCAGTAGGATAGCTGAGCAGGTAAGTGTGTTTGCCCCAACCCTGCCAACCTGAATTCAATCCCTAGGAGCTGCACAGTGGAAGAAGTGAGCCAACTCCCAGCAGCTGTTCTCTGACCTGCACACAGGCATCATGGCATGAACACATTCACATACAAATAATTAAACGTGGAAGGAAAACCAGGCTCATACCAGGCCCCGAGTTCGAGTCCCAATCCCAGCAAAGGAACAAGCAAAGTTAGGGCTGAGGTACTGCTCAGTGGCCAAAGTGTTTTTACTGTGCAAGTGTGAGGACCTGAGTTCAGACCCTGGGGAACGGGGTAAAAGCCAGGAGCAATAGTGTGCATCTGTGATCCCGCTCTGGGTCTCTGATCCCAGCACTCGGGAGGCAGAGCCAGGCGGATCTGTGAGTTTGACGCCAGTGTGGTCTACAGAGGGAGTTCCAGGACAGCCAGAGATAACAGAGAAACCCTGTCTCGAAAATTAATTGATTAATGAAAATAAGGTGGAGAAAGATAGCAACAATTGAAAACATACAGGAGCAGGGAGGGCAGAGAGAAGAGGCCGTGAAGTTTCAGGAAGAAGGTAGCTTGGACAGATGGATGATGGATGGCAGTGGCGCATTTACAAGAAAGGAATGAGAGCCTGAGGCTGCCAGGAGAAAGAAGCAAGACAGCCCTGCCCTGGGTCTTCAGAGGGAGCAAGGCCCTGATCATGCCTTAGCCTTGAACTTCTGATTCCCCAACTGTGAGGCAATACGTTTGTGTTGTTTAAGCTCCCTAGTTTGTGGTATTTTGTTACCACACTAAAGCACAGTACCCTAGCCCTAGCCCCCAGCCCCCTAGCCCCCTAGCCCTAACCCCCGCCCTAGCCCTAATCCTCTCAACAAACCTGAAGCTCACCAGCGAGCTCCACAGACACATGCAGCATGGGCTATCATGCAGGTGTCTGGGGATCCAAACCTGGGTCTTCATGCTCGTGTGGAAAGCAGTTTGCCAGCTGAGGCATTCCCCCCCCCCTGCCCTCCCCCCCACCATGTAGCCCTGGCTAGCCTTGAACTTGCTATCCTGCTTTTGCCTCCAGAGTGCTAGAGCCCCACCACACCCTGGAGCCTTTTGTTGTGAGACATTCGTGCTCTGTAGCCCAGGCTGACCTTAAAGGTGCAGTCCTTCTGACTGCTCCTCCTGTGTCTAGACGGTACTCATTCCCGAGCTCACAGTGCTCAGGCTCTGTGTTCCGATGGAGAGACCAGAGACACCCTAAGCAAACCCTCCTTCCAGAGCCACAGATGGCTGTAACTGGAGCAAATCTAGATCATGTGGCACCCCCTGCTGGCTAGCCTTGGATATAGCATAGCGATCAGCTCCCCAGAGCCCGGGAAAGGTGTTGGTGGGAGATTTATGGTAGGCGGGTTAGGGCACTGCGGGACGTGCAGCTGACAGTGAAGTGCCTGTACCTGCTGACTTGAGAAGTAGGTGAAAATCTCACAGAACCTAGACGGCAAGAAAGGCCCCTCCAAAGAGAGGCGCAGGTCAGGGTAAGATGCAAATATAAAAGGTCGGGAATCTCCGTTATAGGTGAGGACCTAGCCATGGATCCTGACCCATGAATGTGTCCAGGTCTTTGGGGGAAATGGCATGTTGGTAGCGTTTCCAAGGAGATCAGAGACAAGGGAGATACAGGGTGGGGGAAGGATGCCTGGGCACCCAGCCCATGCTGGTGAGATCTCCCCAAGGATGAGGAGACCAGAGCAGGCTAGGGAGTGGACAAGGGGGTAAGTATCCCATGTGTAGCTACAAATCACAGCTCTTGCTTCAAAGGGAATGAGAAGAGATAGTTTTATTCTTGGACAAGGGTGACTCGATGGATAAAGTATCTGCCAGAAAAGTTGAGGACCAGAGTTCAGAGCCCCAGATCCCAGAGGAGAACCAGCAATGGTGGCACACACCTTTGATCCCAGCTCTCAGGAGGCAAAGGCAGGAAGGAGGATCTCCGTGAGTTCAAGGCCAGCCTGGTCTACATGAGCAAGGTCCAGGACAGCCATGGCAATTACACAGAGAAACCCAGTCTTGAGAAAAAAAAAAAAAAGCCAGAGGAGAAGAGACTCCTAGGGACAAACTGGCTGTCTAGACTACCCAGATCTGGAGAGATCCAGGTTCAGTGAGAGAATCCTGCCTCAACCCATAAAATGGAAGCTAATGGAGGAAAGTACACAACATCAACCTCAGGCATCCACACCCGCATCCACACACATGTGTCTACACACATGCAAACATGCATACACTCAGAGGCTAGAACCCTAAGCCAAATAATCTCCTTCTGTAAGTTGTGTTTTATCACAACAGAAAAATAGCCAAGACGCTGGTTAATATGGTTCCTGGGGAGCCAGGCAATGGTAGGGCACAACTTTACACCCTGCTCTCCAAATGCAAAGGCAGGTGGATCTCTGTGAGTTCGAGGCCAGCCTGGTCTACAGAGTGAGTTCCAGGACAGGCTCCAATGCTACACAGAGAAACCCTGTCT
>CABHPQ010094777.1:0-11645 GCA_902168405.1 Peromyscus aztecus | reverse complement strand
AAAAAAAAAAAAAAAAAAAAAAAAAAAAAAAAAGAAAGGAAAAAAAAGGATATGATTCTAATGTTCTAATGCAACATGGGAGATTTATCATAGGGTCCTGGAAAGCTGAGCTATGGTCCACACTGTTCTTCTGCCTGGTCAATCTCAGCATCCAAAACCATGATGGAGAGAGTAAAGCCTACATGCATCCCAGGTCTTAAGGGTCTTGAGGCCATGCCCCAGGGGCAGGTCATAGGCAGGTGGAGCAGTTTCTAGGGGCCGTGTTTCAAGGTCATAGACAGAACAGATACCTACTACATGATTCCTGGGTGGTTTGGTTTTGTTAGACCAAACCTCTAACCCTGTTAGCCCTCTGTGTAGCCCAGGCTGGCCTCAAACTATCAATCCTCCTGCCTCCATCCTTCCAAGTATCGAAATTACAAGCAGGTCCCACTGCACCTGGCTCTACCTTGTTGTAAAAAGAAAAATATGGTTGAAGTGGGATTTTGTTTGTTTGGAGACAGTTTCTTGTTGTTATTTTGTTTTTTAAGATAGGGTTTTGTAGCTGGAGGGTTTTATCTCTGGGTCCCGCCAAGCCCTGGCAGTCTGACAGCCCACTTATAAAATAAACACACAGACACTTATATTATTTAAACTGTTTGGCCTAATGGCTCAGGTCTAGCTATCTAGTTCTTACATCTTAAATTAATCCATTTCTATAAATCTATACCTTGCCACGTAGCTCATGGCTTACCGGCATCTTCACATGCTGCTTGTCATGGCGGCGGCTGGCAGTGTCTCTCTCCTCAGCCTTCCTGTTCTCTGAATTCTCCTCTCTGTTAGTCCCACCTATACTTCCTGCCTGGCTACTGGCCAATCAGTGTTTTATTTATTGACCAATCAGAGCAAAACATTTGACATACAGACCATCCCACAGCAGGGTTTCTCTGTGTAACAGCTCTGGCTGTCCTGGAACTCACTCTGTAGACAAGGCTGACCTTGAACTCACAGAGATCGGGCTGCCTCTGCCTCCAAGTGCCGGAATGAAAGGTGTTCACCATCACGCCCAGCTCTGGAGACAGGGTCTTATATAGACCAAGATGGCTTCAAATCCTCCATGGAGCTGAGGCTGGCCTTGAACTCTTCGATGTCTGCCTCCCAAGTTTTGATGTGGTTTAAGTATCTTGATCCATGAGTTCCCATTTCCTCTCCACTTACCTTTCTATCCTTTGAAACGTGTTAGAGAAATGTTGTTGTTTGCCCCCAACCCTGACACCTGAGTTCTGTACCCATGGTAGGAGAAAACTGATATTCATAAGTTGCCTTCTACCTCTACATACCACACACACACAGAGCAAGTCAATAATGCAAGCAAGGAAAGAAACTACAGATGGTACCGAGCCCTATGTATACAGGTCTTCATATACTATACATATGTGTAAGAAAGTTAATTTACAAATTAGATGCAGTGGGAGATTAATAATAAATCAACAATAACAAGGAAGTAATCAAAGTTGCTTAGACTTCTAGAGTTTATTTATGAAAACTTCCAATAAATATTTGTTTAGTTTTGAAAGAGAGTCTAGTGTGCAGCTCAGTGTCTTAGTTAGGGTTTCTATTGCTGTAATGAAATACCATGACGAAAGCAACCTGGGGAAGAGAGGGTTTATTCCACTTCCACATGACAGCTCATTATGGAAGGAAGTCAGGGCCGGAACTCATGCAGAACAGGAACCTGCAGGCTGGAGCTGACAGAGGCCATGGAGGAGTGCTGCTTACTGGCTTGCTCAGGGTGGCACTACCTGCAATGGGCTGGACCCTCTCACATCAATTGCTGATTTAAAAAATGCCCTACAGATGTGCCCGCAGGCCAACCCTATGGAGATATTTCTCGATTAGAATTTCTTCTTCCTAGATCCTACCTTATGTCAAGTTAACATAAAACTAGTGGGCACATCCAGGCTGGCCTCAAACTTGCTGTGTAGCCAAGGATGTTCTTGATCTTCTAGTTCCCTTGCCTTCACCTCTCAAGTGCTTGTATGACAGGCCAATGTCATTCTGTCTAGTCTATGCAGCAATGAGGATGGGACCCAAGGCTTAGTGCATGCTAGGCAGGCATCGGAGCAGCCAAGCCACACCCCCAACCCCTCCAGTTAGTATTCTCAGATGTGTTTGTTGAAAAACTGAATTTAAGCAAAGCTACAGACAAGGAGACTCTGCCGTGGTGCCTAAGGGCCTCGGTCACTGTTCTATTGCTGTGAAGAGACACCATGGCCAGGGCAACTCTTATAAAAGAAAGCATTTAATTGGGACTGGCTTAGAGTTTCAGAGGGCTTAGTCCATTATTATCATGTCAGGGAGCATGGCAGCACACAAGCAGACCTGGTGCTGGAGCAGTAGCTGAGAGTTCTAAATCCGGTTTGGGCTTTTGAAAACCTTAACAAGGCCACACCAACTAATTCTTTCAAAGAGTGCTACTTCTTGGTATTCAAATCCATGAGCCTTTGGCGGCCATTTGTATTCAAACCACCTCACTAAGGGTGTTTCCCTCCCCCCAGGAATCAATGTTTCCATGAAGTGACACACTTATTTTATGTGGTGGTTTGAAAGAAAATGGCCCCCAAAGGGAGCTGTGGCCTTATTGGAGGAAGTGTGTCACTGTGGAGGTGGGCTTTAAGGTCTCATATATGCTCAAGACATGCCCAGTGAGACAGTTCATTTCCTGTTGCCTGTGCAAGATGTAAAACTTCTCCAGCACCAAGTCTGCCTGCATGCTGCCACATCCCACCATGATAATGGACTGAACCTCTGAACTGTGAGCCAGCCCATTAAATGTTTTCCTTTATAAAAGTTGCCGTGGACACCCCCCCAAAAAAAGCTGGGCAGCGGTGGTATATGCCTTTAATTCCAGCACTTGGAAGACAGAGGCAGGTGGATCTCAGTGAGTTCGAGGCCAGCCTGGTCATGCTATCTCTTCACAGTAATAGAAACCCTAACTAAGACACCTTATCATCCAGTATCATCTAGTTCGCCTTGGCTTTGGGGTATAACAAAACTTAAGAAAGCATACTTCAAGGGGCTGGACTCAGGTGGGAGAATGCTAACCTCCCACACATGAAGCATGATCCAGTTTCCAGCACCACATAAGCCTTATATGATTGTATACACCTGTAACACCAGCATTCAGGAGATGGAGGCTGGAGGACTGAAAACTTAAAGTCTACCTTAAATTCACATTGAGTTTGAGGCCAGGCTAGGCTACATGAGACGAGTGGCTAGCATGTTTAATCCCAACACTCTCGAGGCTGATGCAAACAAGCCTGAGTGAATTCCTACAGGGTGAGTTCCAGGACAGCCAGGGCTGTTACACAGAAGTTGCTTTTTGTCTATAGCACAGCAGCTGCTCCTGATCCTACCGCTGCTTCAGCTGCTGACTGCATCCCATGGCTGCTGCCTCCCCACAGGGGGACAAATGTTATTTTAACTATCCTTTATTTTACCAATAAAGACTAGGGAGCCAGATGCTGGGGTGAAAACCTGCTAGCTCAGAAATACAGGGAAAGCAGCTGGGTGACCTTCCTCCTCAGCTGTCGTCTCAGAGAGTTTCTCTTACACTGTCTGAAACAAAAACTCTTCCAACCAGATGTCCCTCCCTTCTACTTCCTGTGCATCTCTCTCTCCATCCTCCTGACTTCCTCTTACTCTCTATGGTTTGTTCCTATTAACTGGTTGCTTGCTCTGCCTCTCTACCTATGGTTGATTTTACT
Organism: Peromyscus aztecus; assembly: GCA_902168405.1. NCBI lineage: Eukaryota > Metazoa > Chordata > Mammalia > Rodentia > Cricetidae > Peromyscus > Peromyscus aztecus. Next base: position 7,899 of record CABHPQ010094777.1, on the reverse strand, counting down.
TAATGCAATCTTGGGGTTCACAATGTGATCAAATATCCCACAACACACAGAGAAACCCTGTCTCAAAAAACAAAAACAAAAAACAAACAGAGAGATGTCCCATCAGGGAAAGCCACTTCTTGCTAAGACAGGTGGCCTGAGTTCCATCCCTGGGACCCACAGAGAATAATGCTCCCCCAAGAAGCCACAGGTTGCCAAATAAAAAGCCCAGTGACGGGTGTGAGATGCCTCCCCTCAAGTTGTTGGTTGGGACAGTCTCAGAGACTCCAAAACAATAATCACCATAATGTGATGGTAAGATCCTATTGCTAAAAACAGCACACACCTTGGTCACAGGAAAGCTTCTTGCTAGACATCCTAGCACCAGAAGGTGCTGAAGGGAGTATCAACCCCCTACAGAACTGTGGGCCCTGTTAGCTACAATAATGACTCATGGCCAGATAAGCTCTTAGGTGCAGTAGTGGCGTGAATGTTCTGGGGTAACCAACCACTTTCTGGGTAGCTTTAAGGCCTGATCCAGAGGAAAAACACGGGTCTGGTGCTGTAAACCTGACTGAAAATGCATGGTTGGAAGCTCATAGGACCCAGGGGTAAGCATACTACCATCATTTTGCTGAATAGATACAATAGCAAACTGCCTTCTAAATTCCTATCTCTAAAAAACTCAGGTGTGGTGGTGTATATGGAGAGGCAAAGCCAGGAGGATCCCTGTGAGTTCAAGGCCAGCCTGGTCTACACAGAAAGTTTCAAGGCTACATAGTGAAAAAATAATAATAATAAATTCCTATTTTGTTCTTTGTGCAAAAGATGGTGGTTAACATCACAACTAGTCCAAGTATTGAGGAGTGCTTAACTACAAATGGGACATCTGTATCATACCCCCTCTCCCACAAGGTCCATTGAGAACAAGGAGGTGGAAAGATTATAAGGCATGGAATATTCCTTTACACTGTGTGAATATATGTCACTGTGATTGGTTTAATAAAGACTCTGACTGGCCAGTGGTTGGACAGGTAGAGGTTAGGCAGGACATGCAGACAGAAAGAGAGAAAAAAGAAGAGGGGAGGAGTCGTCTCAGGAGTCATGAGGAGATGCAGAGAGAAGCAAGATGAAACTGTCTTGTTGATAAAAGGTACCGAAGGGGGCTGGAAAGATGGCTCAATGGGTAAGAGCACTGGCTGCTCTTCCAGAGGTCCTGAGTTCAATTCCCAGCACCCACATGGTGGCTCACAACCATCTATAATGAGATCTGGTGCCTTTTCTGTCATGCAGGCATGCATACAGGCAGAACACTGTATACATAATAAATAAATAAATCTTTTTAAAAAAGAAAGGAAAGAAAAGAAAAGAAAAGAAAAAAAGGGGGGCTGGAGAGATGGCTTAGTGGTTAAGAGCACCGACTGCTCTTCCAGAGGTCCTGAGTTCAATTCCCAGCAACCACATGGTGGCTCACAACCACCTGTAATGAGATCTGGTGCCCTCTTCTGGTCTGCAGGGACACATGCAGGTAGAATACTGTATACATAATAAATAAACTTAAAAAAAAAAAAAAAAAAAAAAAAAAAAGAAAAGAAAAAAGGTACTACCACGTGGCAGAGTGTAGATTAGAAATATGGGTTAATTTAAGTTATAAGAACTACTTGGAGTTGGGGATTTAGCTCAGTGGTAGATCACTTGCCTAGCAAGCACAAGGCCCTGGGTTTGGTCCTCAGCTCCAAAAAGCAAAACAAAAACAAAAACAAAACAAACAAACAAAAGAACTAGTTAGTAACAAGCCTGAGCTATTGGCCAAGCATTTATGATTAATAAGTCTCTGTGTGGTTACTTGGGAACTGGCAGTGGGACAGAAAGGCCCGCCTACATATGGTGTCCAAACATCCAGCACCTACATCCACATAAGACCTGAGAAAGCTTACTAAATGTTCCAAACACACAAAAATGGAGCCAAACATGGCTTTCTATTCTCACGTCTCTCAAGCCGGTACAGAGATGCATCAGACCTGAGGGCTTGAGCCGCCAGCTTGAGTGTCACCAGAGTGAGTCCTGCCAGCAGGCCATGAACTAAGCTGCATGGCAGGTTTACATTTTGCTCATGCAGAGAGAAAAGATTACAGATACACAGTAAAGACAGATCCAGATGGAAAAAACACTAAACGGGTCACAGTGTGTTTAAAAATGAACATAGGCTTGGGAGAGAAAAGAGAAATGGTATTTACAATCATAGAAAAAAAAATAATGCCAGACAGCAGTGGCACACGCCTTTGATTTCAGCACTGGGGAGGCAGAGGCAGGTGGATCTCTGTGAGTTCAAGTCTAAAGAGTGAGTTCCAGGACAGTCAGAGCTGTTGCACAGAGAAACCTTGTCTAAAAAAAAAAAAAAAGAAGCCAGGCAGTGGGCAGTGGTGGTGCACGCCTTTAATCTCAGCACAAGGGTGTCAGAGTCAGGTGGATCTCTGTGAGTTCGAGGCCAGCCTGGTCTACAGAGCAAGATCCAGGACAGGCATCAAAAACCCAAATAAATAAATAAATAAATAATAAACAATTAAATAAATAAAGCCAAAAGAAAAAGTTTAAAAATAATAACATCTTTAAAGAAAGAATAAAGAAATATAAAGGGGAAAAGCCACACAAAGATGGAAAATACACAGAGAGTCTGGATCCTGTGTGTTATTGTGTTGTCTTTGAATTTCCTGATTGCTAATGAAGAAATGACAGCTGCTAAGACACAATGGATCATAAAAACTGCTGGATTAAACCAACCTATGTATTTTTAAAATGTCTTGACTTCAAATGAAAGTCAATATGTTACCTTGGGGAAGAGGAATTTTATTTCCACAGGAAATGAGAGGCTGTGGATTCATTCCAGATTGATATGGATCCAGTTTGATCTGGGAAGATGCTCTGAAAAATCCTGGTTACAGACATAAAGAAAGAAACCTAGAAAATCTACAAAACATATAACATATTTTACCTGCTCAAACATAAAATAAAAAAATCATCTTTGGCTGACTTGTGTACAACGCACAGTCTATACTTGCATTAATGCAGATAATGTATGTTACCTTTAAAAGTTTATGTATTTTCAGAACAAGGGGACCAGACACCAATGAAAATAGATGACCCAGGTGATCCAGCATCCAGAACAGCTTCAAGGCTGCTTGCTGGCTGAGATGGACCAGCCTCACAGACTACTCCAGCCAAGACTTAATCATTATCCTAATGTTCTCAAGATTCCCCCAAAGATTCCATTGCCCCCAAACACCAGGAAGCAGTCTGGAAAAAATCAACACCTACATTCCCAAAAGATTGGTTATGTATGCTTGTTGCCATTTGAGAGGGGTTGGTTACAAGTTGTTATTAGTCATAATGAGGGAAAAAAACTAAACAAAAGAGAGTTAAATTCAAAGATCTCTTTCTTTTTTTTTTTTTTTTTTGGTTTTTCGAGACAGGGTTTCTCTGTGTAGCTTTGCGCCTTTCCTGGAACTCACTTAGTAGCCCAGGCTGGCCTCGAACTCACAGAGATCCGCCTGCCTCTGCCTCCCGAGTGCTGGGATTAAAGGCGTGTGCCACCACCGCCCGGCTCAAAGATCTCTTTCTAAAGGAAAAAAGGGATAGGAATGATAAAGGAAAAAAAGAGTTAGATTATTAAATCTCCTTTAATTCAAAAAACAACTATTTTGATATTTTACATAGGTATGGATTTTGGTACAAATTTAAACTTATTTTTGCTATATTATATGTATGTTTCTACTCTTGTTTGGGGTATTGTGCTCATGCAACTCATTTTAAAATGTAATGTATAATTTAAAAATATAGGTTAATAGTCATCTATAATAATCAAACTTGTAGTCATATTAGGTATGTTTTCAAGGCTAAACAGATACATTTAGACAGATAGATAGTCTTCAAATACCTCAAAGACCTACAAAATATGGCATTTAATATGTTCAATAACCTGGAACTTTTCATGACAGTGAGACATGTCTGCTCCTGACAGCACCAATTTACTTCAAAAGAAGATGATGGGCATCCAAGAACCTCCATGTGGAGTTTGCTTTCTTTATGGCAAAAGCTAGCCATTTGAGCAAAGAAACTGCCCTTGCTTCAATTACTGACAGTTACTGTCCAAACTGGACCAGCAGGATGCAAAAGAAAGGGACTGCCAAACTTTGCCCAGACAAGGAAGGACAGTCCTTCCAAATTCCCTGCTTCACAAAAAGTCTGTCAGATAGAGTAGTCCTGTAGACCAAAGTTGGAAGACCAAACATTACAAGAAGAAATTCGGGTGACTGTCCAGGCAGCCAGACGTCCCTGTCATTAGGTAACATTACACCCTTCTGGGGTCTTTGATGGGCTAAATAATTGTCTTAAAGTTCTCCTTAGTATGATAAAAGGTAAATTAGATATAAAACTTTAGACTCACAAAGGTAAGATACACAATAGAGTACTTTCTCTAATTTTTGTTTGTTTGTTTGTTTGTTTGTTTGTTTGTTTGTTTGTTTGAGACAGAGTTTCTCTGTGTAGTTTTGGTGCCTGTCCTGGAACTCACTTTGTAGACCAGGCTGGCCTTGAACTCACAGAGATACACATGCCTCTGCCTACTAAGTGCTGGGATTAAAGGCGTGAGCCACAACCGCCCAGCTACTTTCTCTAATTTTGCCAAATACAAATGGACTGGATATTGTAACTGCTATTCTTACTTGATAACTGTTTTTGTTGTATATAATTTTATTATGTTAAAGTTAAAACCTTCCTTTTTAATTAAACAAAAAGGAGGAAATGCTGTGGAATAATCCTTCTGTACACTGTGAAAATGTGTTGCTTTCATTGTTAGTAAAAAGCCAATTGGCTGATTGTTGGGGCAGAGAGAATGCTGGGAAGAAGGGGTGGAGTCAGGAGAGTCACAAGCCAGACCAGAAGAAGCAACATGGGAAGTTCATAGATGAGGTAAACAAGCCTCGGGGCAGCACATAAATTAACAGAAATGGGTTAATTTAAGTTGTAAGAGCTGGCTGGAGACAAGCTTAAGCTATTGGCCAAACATTTATAATTAATAATAAGTCTCTGTGTGTTTATTTGGGGAGCAGCTGGTAAGATCCAAGAGGTTGGGAAATACCAGCGTGAAACAGTGTCTTCTAGACATAATAGAACTATTATATAAAACATGTACTTTCAAAAACTGTGGCTTTCTGCACAAGATAAAGTCAGCTAGCATTCCAGCATGGAGTGTGGGGAAACTGATACACTTTTACTCCTAACAGAGGAGCTTTTGACAACCATGCTGCAGTGGATGGCACCACACCCTGCAGTATATGGGTAACCCAAATTAGAGTCTGTGGGTTACTAAACCCACAAGTTGGGAGGGGTAGGGGTGGAAAGAGGACCTGGGAGGAGTGAGGGGAAGAAATGTGACATGAATGTGATCAAAATGTACTGTTTCTAGGTGCTGGAGAGGTGGCTCATAGGTTCAGGGTTGTTGTTTGTTTTTGCTCTTTTCTTGGGGGCCCGTCCACCCAGCTCCCAAACAAGTCACACACAGAGGCTTAGTCTTTTTTTTGTTTTGTTTTTCGAGACAGGGTTTCTCTGTGTAGCTTTGGAGCCTGTCCTGGAACTCACTCTGTAGCCCAGGCTGGCCTCGAACTCACAGAGATCTGCCTGCCTCTGCCTCCTGAGTGCGGGGATTAAAGGCGTGCACCACCACCGCCTGGCAGAGGCTTATTCTTAATTATGAATGCCCAGCCTTAGCTTGGCTTAGTTTCTTGCCAGTTTTCCTTAACTTATTCCATTTATCTTTTGTCTCTGGGCTTTTCCCCATTCTCTTATTTCTATAAATCTTACTCTTACTCCATGGCTTGCTGTGTAGCTGGGTGGCTGGCCCCTGGAGTCCTCCTCCTTCTCTGGCTCCTAGATATTTTCACTCCTCCATCTTTTTTCTTATCCTCCCAGATTTCTCCCTCTATATGTTCTTTTTGCCTGCCAGCCCTGCCTATTCTTTCTCCTGCCAGGAGTTCAGGGCCAGCCTGGTATACAGAGCGAGTTCCAGGACAATCAGGGCTACACAGAGAAACTTTGTTGGGGGGTGGAGGGAGGAAATGCCTCCATAAAATCAAGCTGTAGGGAAGCCTGTGGCACATTTCTTATATAGTGATTGAAGGGGACCATTGAGGATGGGACCATCCCTGGGCTGGTGGTCCTGGGTTCTATAAGAAAGCAAGCTGAGCAAGCCAGTAAGCAACACCTCTCCATGACCTGCCTCCAGGTTCCTACTCTGCTTGAGTTTCTGTCCCATCTTCCTTCAGTGATGAACAGTGATGTAGAAGTGCAAGCCAAATAAACTCTTTTCTCCCCAAGTTTCTTTCTCTTTTCTTTTTCTTTCTTTCTTTCTCCCCCCCCCCCAACAGGGTCTCACTATGTAGCTCTGGTTGTCATGGAACTCAATTTGTAGACCAGGCTGGCCTTGAACTCAGAGATCCACCTGCCTCTGCCTACCAAGTACTGGGATCAAAGGCGTGCACCAGCACCGCCACCCAGCCCATCTACAAGTTTCTTTGGTCATCACAGCAATAGCAACCCTAAGACACCTTCACGTGCTTTCTTTTCTCAGGCCGCTTGTGGCCTCTCCTTTATCTCTCCTCCACCCCAACCCTAACACCAGGCTTCCTGCACTTGGCCGGCTTCTTCTTCTTTTTTTTTTTTTTTTTGGTTTTTCGAGACAGGGTTTCTCTGTGTAGCTTTGTGCCTTTCCTGGAACTCGCTTTGGAGACCAGGCTGGCCTCGAACTCACAGAGATCTGCCTGCCTCTGCCTCCCAGTGCTGGGATTAAAGGCATGCGCCACCACCGCCCGGCTTGGCCTACTTCTTTAGGGAGTCAAAGTGCTGTGAGTTTATCACCAGGCCCAGGGCTCATGGTCCCTTCCCCATCTTCAAAGGGTTTGACCATCACTTCTGCAACTATGGTCAGATTTGAGGATTTCACTGGGTTTTCTGGGATCATCCAAGATGGCCCCATATGTCAAGACCCTCACTTACATCCACCCAATCCCTATGTAGGTCCAGTAACAACACACAAGTGCTGGGGATTAATGAGGATCTGCACACCTCTTTTTGGAGGGTGGGGAGGGTGTTCTTTTTGGTCACAGCTGTTATAAAGCTTGGTGTATAAGTATTCTCATTTCTCTGAGGACAGCCGGTCCACTTTGATCAATGTATGTATGACATGTCTGCATGCACTTGTGAGGCCACAGGTCAACCTTAGATGCCTTCCTCAGTAGCTCTCCACCTTTTTATTTTTTAGATTATTTTTATGTGCGTGAGTAGTTTGCGTGCATAGATGTGCCTCATGTTGATGCCTGCTGCCTTTGAAGGTCAGAAGAGGACATCAGATCCTCTGGAACTGGAGTTCTAGAGGGTTGTGAACCACCATGTGGGTACTAGGAATTGAACCCAGGTCGCCTGCCGTTGTGGGATAATCTTTTTGTACACCGTGAAGATGTGTCTCTAGCTAAGACACCTTCTGATTGGTTTAATAAAGACCTGAATGGCCAATAGCTAGGCAGGAGAGAATAGGCGGGACTTCCAAGGAGAGAGGAACTTTGGTAAGAATCTAAGGTGTGTGGGATTAAGCCAGCCTGACATAGAGGGAATCAGACGTACAGTATGGAGGAGAGGTAACGGGCCACATGGCAGAATGTAGATTAATATAAATGGGTTAATTTAAGTTATAAGAGCTAGTTGGAAACAAGCCTAAGCTAAGACCAAGCATTCATAGTTAATAAGAAGTCAAAACCGCTGAGTCTTCCACTTTATTTTTTGAGACAGATCTCTTACTGGACCTGGAGCTCACCAAGCTAAACAGACTTGCCAGTGAGCTCTGGGGGACCCTTCTGTCTCTGTTCCCTG
>CABHPQ010094763.1:0-16802 GCA_902168405.1 Peromyscus aztecus | reverse complement strand
TTCCTTCCTTCCTTCCTTCCTTCCTTCCTTCCTTCCTTCCTTCCTTCCTTCCTTTCTTGATGTGATTCGAGTTGCTCTTAATTTATAGATTAGCTTGAGGTACTAAATTTATAATTTTTTTGTCTTTTACAAGCTTAAATCAGCTTATGATGATAATCTGCAAATATCAGGGCACATAGGCTTTTGTTGGTTTTTGACACGGAAAATATGGCAGACATGATTTATATTGAAGTGTGTTAACTGTTGACTAAATTCTTGCAGATATGATGCATTTTTAAAAAATCTTCCCTGTCCTTTATTGGAGTGTGTGATGGGAGTGGTACTAATTCTTTGCAATTCAAAGTTAAATCGAGTGTGTTAAACTGGAGAGAATTCTAACTAAGTATTAAGTGAGCACCTACTTGGCTCAGCTCTAATGAACACGATGCAACTGTACATTCTGCTACTGGAGTTTGGTAAGGGAGACACAGCTGAAAAGTACAATAGGTAGGAATATATCATTGATATATTATTGATTGTGGTCATAAGGATGAAAATCAAGAGTGTAAGAAAAAAGTGTTGGAGGATTTAGGCCAGGGAGTGACATTTCTGTGGAGACTTGAAGGATGAGCAGCAATTTCGCCAGGTTGTGGCCTTGAAAGAAGAGCCCTGCCCCGAGGAGTATGATAATGTACCAAGCTCAAGAGATGGGCAGTAGAACTTGGAAGAATAGGGTGTGAGTGCTGGGGCGGGGGGCAAGGAAAGGATGATGGCAGAGTACAGAAGGCTTGGTGACAGTGGAGGTGAAGAGAGGCTCGGAAGACTTAGAGTGTCTTAGCGTGGTTCTCATTCTTACCTTGCTCTTCAGCCTTCCTAGGGGTTCTCAAACTTTCTTCTGATTTCTAGCGTAAGTCCTCAAGATATACCACACGTGTACCCCCCCATGTGTGTTAATATAAACTGTAAAATATGTGATATAGAATATATACATCAGTCTACTTTCTGACATGGGAACAAACTACCTGAGATAAGAGACTGGGGTTTCGCTTGTCAAATGGAGAGGTTTGGTGTGGGGTGGTATATACTGCTTTTATACCTCTAATGGGGTGCTAGATGGCAGTGGCAGAAAGATGGTGGAGGCCAAAAAGCAAAGGAGGAAAGGGAAGGGTTGGGGCCGTATAACCTCCTTTGAGGGCATGCCCGCAATAATCTTAGGACCCCTCCTACACCCTACCTCTTAAAGGGACCACTGTCTGCCAGTAGTGCCAGCCTGAGGACCAAGCCTACACTATAGTAATACATCAAACAGGAACTTAAAGACTTTATACATTTGCTAATGGTGGAATCATATTATCAATGACAATCTCAAGATACTAAACCTCATGTTTATTACACAAGACGGGACACCAAAGTCCATTTTTCAAATATCTTAAAAATGTGTATTTGAGGAGACTGCTTCATGTCAGGCTGACCTGAATTTTGTTGCTGTTCTCCAGTAAAGTGGTGAAGGAGGAACCACTAGGAATATGTGATGTCATGGCCTGTATTGTCATCTTCTTCTCTGGTGCTTGTATCACTAATGTAATTAATCTCTAGTTTCTTCACTGACAGTAGAGTACTTGCCATTTGGGGAGGGTTTATTTCATTATCGAAAACCAGTGTCGCCTGTGAGTCCGTTTGAAGAGCTCCTGTGAGCTTTGTAAGGCACTCATGACTACCCTTTCGTGAACAGTCTCTCTGAAAGGTGCCCCCTTTGCTCCCTGGACTTTCATAAAGAACAGAGAAGGATGCCAAGTAAAGCTGCCAGTTACTTGCCACTTTAGTATATGAGAATTATGGTGTGAAAGCAAGCTTTGAGTGTCTTCATTCTCCAGCTCAAGGAGTTCCTTTGTGCGTCTCTTAGATGCACGTAACCACATTGCAGTTGAGTGTGATACGGCTGGGGGCTGTGAGAAACACAATTCTAGGTATTAGAGCAATGATGGGGGGTTGAAGTCACTTCAGGTGGAGAGGACTTTTGCAAGCATTGATCTCTTTCCTGTTATTACAGGACAATATCTTATGTCACATAGTCTGCAAGAAAAATTGTGTTGAATGATTGATTGTATGTAAGTATATATAGGTTTTAGTTTGATCTTGTTATATGACCCAGACTAACTTTGAACTTGCAATTCTCCTGCCTCTGGCTCCCAAATAATTCCTCTTGTGTGTTACATACTTAAAAAAATTTGCTTTTAGGTTGGTCATATTGGTGCTTGCCTCTAAGCTCAGTTTCAGGAGGCAGAAGCACACCCCTCCCCCTAGTCTGGAGAGCCCAATGGCATGTTAAAGCATGTGCTCAGCACCTAAAGGTCTTCATACTGCAGCATAATGCAGCAGAGAATGTTGCAGTGAGTCAGACTAAGAGCGTTCACTTAGGTTTCTCTTCCTCTTCCGAGAAAGCGAATGATGCCATCCTTCGGAATTTATCACCACCACCCTCCATGTATGTGTGTGTGTGTGTGTGTATAGCCCTAACTGTCTTTGTAGACCAGGCTGGCCTTGAACTCAGAGATTTTCCCTGGCTCTGCCTCCCAAGTGCTGATACTAAAGGCATGTACCACCATGCCTGGCCCTTCATTTAATCTTAACTATGTCTTCCCCTACCCATCCACCTAAGCTTTTCTCTGAACACAGTTAACAGGGAGTGTGGTGAATAAACAGATCACCAAGAAAAATGATGATTTAACATGAGCTGGTGGGCTCAGTCAGGAGACTGCTTACTGTACCGGCATGAGGACCCGAGTTTGATCCCTGACACCCACAAAGGAAACTGGACATGGTGGTTTATGCTTGTAATCACAGTGCTGGGGAGGAAGAGATGCTTGTGTCCATGGACTCATTGGTCAGAGAGGCTCAATTCATCAGTGAGCTCCATGTCTCAGTCAGAGACTCTGTCTCATAAAACAAGGTAGATAGCTCCTGAAGAATGACACTCAAGGTTGACCTCCAGTCATTGCAATGACCCCCCCACACATGCACACACACGTGAATACACATACGAACCCACCCACCGACATACACACATGTGCACACTCTCCACAGACACTCGGGAGATAATCTGCCGGCTTTTGTCACTTGTTGTGACGGTGTAAGCGTGACAGCACACTGGCCTGTACATGGAAGAGCTGTACAGTGTTCTTAATGTCACTGTCCAGGAAATTGCGCCAAATCCGACTCTCATTAGATCCCTGATACTTGCAGGAATTAATTCAAATAAGGTTCTTAACTCAGAATTGAACTGCTGCCAATGTAGTTCTAGGTCAGCGCCAACTTGAAGTTTCTATCACTTGTCTTATTTTTTTCTCCATGGACATTTCCTAGCCTGTAAATTAACATTATTTCTTATTTTGAAAGTATTCCTGTTTTAATAATGTCTAGCCTCTTAAAATTCTAGCCTTTTAAAATCCAAGGTTGATGAAGACATGCAGTGTTTTGCTGTAGATGTGGTGTAAGAGACATTATTTGTTTTCTTCTTGAATGTTCTGATGGTCTACGTTCAACCTCCAAACCTTTAAAGCAGTGAGGCTCAGACACAGCGACCTGCTTGGAATTATCCAATCTCCTATCTTTAACATCATATTAGAGTCGTGATCTTGGGCCTCCCAGTCTTTTACTGTAATGCCAATGTCATGTTCAATGAGGTAGGGTACAATTCCAACCTAGAGTCTTTCAGAATGTTTTATCTTCCACTGTATTCCCTTTATTTTCTTACTGAGTTCTTCATTAGCAGGGTAGGCTCAGAGACACAGCCTTAACGAGGTCACTGGCCAGAGGGAAATCTTAAGTCCTTTGAAGATTTGTTCAGATCTGTGAAAAGAGAATATTCAAATGTGCAAAACACCAAGGCATTCTGTGTTGGGTTTATTTGAAGGGCCCTCAATGACATTTGGAGATGATATGTCTGATTTACTGTCATCCTGTGGCTAATTTTTTGTCTCGCTTAAATTTCTTCTTTTTCCTTCCACAGTTATACAATGGTAGATGGAGTAATGATCCTTCCCGTGCTGATGGTGATGGCTTTTCCTTCCCCGAGTTTGGAAGGTACGTGACATACAGCTGTTTGGTTAGGATAATTTGCTGTGTATTCTTTGGCTTATTGTAAAACATTTGGTCCTTAATCCTGTCAGACTTAACACACCCTTTGTATAATAAATATCTGGCAATGTCCCTTGACTATTTTAATGTGCAGTTTTGATACATATTGTATCTTGATTTGTGTGTGTGTGTATGCGCGCGCGCGCACGCGCGGAGTTTTTAAAGATTCTGTGTAGTACCCAACCAGAAATAAATATGAAGGTGAAATGAAGACAGTTGTGCAGTTAACAATAAAGTAGTATGTGTAAACATATGTACTCTATGCTGTCAGTCATGCCCGAGCACAGTAGATGTTATGAAGTGTGGTACTCTCTATTATCTGTGTATTTACTTTCCACTGTCTTGGATGCCCATGGTAAATGTGATCAAAATGTTAATCCGGAAGTTGTAGAATAAACAATTCCTAAGTTTTAAATAACCATCAATATATTTATTATAGTATAGTATTATTCTGTTTTATCACTGACTGTGCCTAATTTTTAAATGTATTTATTCTGTGTGTGCACGCATGTATGTGTGTAAGTGAGTCTGCAGTGGCGTGGGTGGAGGCCAGAGGACAGCTTTTGGGAATCAGTTCTCTTTTTCCACCCAGTGGTTCTGGGGATTGAACTCAAGTTGTTTGGCTTTGCCTTTACCCACACAGCCACGCTTCCAGTCCCTACTGTGACTGACTTACAAATGAAATGTTACGGACTGTAGAGGGGGTGGGGGTGGAGGAGAAGTAGTATGTTGAGAGTTTGGTGCTGGTCACACTTTTAGGTACGGTGTAAGGAAGGGGGGGTACTCTAATGTTACACACACCTGTGTGTACTCAGCCGTCTACCTAAAAAAATAGAGGACTACTGTTATAGTGTGTTGTCTTGGTGTTGGAGTTACACATGCTCTACCTTCGGTGGTTGAATTTTCTGAATAATGAAACATTTTGGTAGAATGCCAACAAAACCGAGACTTGTGGCCCCTTTGAAAGTTTTGTTTGTCTGCAGCGAGCCACAGTGGGTTAAAGCTCGGTGCTGTGGCAGGAGGGGAGGGGCCTAGCAAGTGGCCTTCCAATTATTGGGGGGTTGCCCTCCAAGAGGTTTGTGGGGCCCGGCCCTTTCTCTTTCCTTTGCATCTGATTGTGAGATAAATAGTCTTTCTCTGCTCCCTGTTCCTGAGACACTGCTGTGTGTTGTGTTCATGGTTTGCAAAACTCCGGTGGCAGTCCTTCATGGACTGTCACCTCCACCACCGCCAACCCCGGTAGCCTTTCTCTGTGATTAATTTGATTACCTCAGGGGTTTGCTGCAGTTACGGGAAGCTGACTGGAACACCTGCAGTTTAGACAGTAGTTTTACTTGGGGGAACTTTAATATCCACCAAGATAGAGTAAGACATACTTTGTGTTTTTATGAATAACAGGTTGATATTAGGTTTGGTTAATGGTACAGATTATTTAGGTTAATGAATGTGTTGAGGCATACTCAGAACTTGTCAGGATAAAACGAGTGTGGAGCCACATGCATAGAATCCCAGCAATTAGTAGGTGAAGGTAGGGGGATTAGAAGTTGAAGGTTACCATTGGCCACATAGTGAACTGGAGACCAGCCTAGGCTACAGAAAGCTCTGCCTCAAAACAACAAGAAGCTTACTTTGACTTAGGCTATGTCTTTGTCCTTGTCTCTTTGGGCTTCTGTAACAAAATACCACAGACTGGATACCTTATAGGCAGCAGACATTTATTGCTTAGAGTTCTCAGTCTGGGAAGGCCAAGTTCAAGGTGCTGGGTGGGAGATGTGCTGTCCGGTGAGGACTCAGTACTCATAGGTGGCTCCTTCTCACTGTGTCCTATGGTGGGAAGGCTAGCTATCTCATCTAGGAGGGCACTGTCCCAGTTTCGTTTCTGTTGCTGTGATAAGGTACCTTGACAAAAGCAACGTGAAGCAAGGCAGGGTTTATATTCATGTGCAGTTCCAGGTTAGAGTCCACCTCGGTAGGGGAAACAGCTGTTCTGTGACCTCCACAGTCAAGAGCAGAGAGAAACGAATGCATGAATGCTCCCTTGCTTGCTTGCTCTGCTCTGGTTTTCTCCTTTTACATAATTCAGGTTTCCCTGTCCAGGGAATGGCGCTGCCCACAGTAGGCTTAAAATAGTTCCCCCCAGACATGCTCAGAGGCTAAGCTACTGTACACAGTCCTTCACTGAGACTCTTCCTGGGTCACAAGCTAACCATCATAGGTACACAAGGAGACTCTTTGCTCATGTTCTTTTACTCGACCTACCTTCTTCTACTGCTGTTACCATGGATTTTGAGGGGATACAAACATGCATACACAGCAGGAAAAAAATTGAGCCCATGACATAATTAGGCATTCCAAAGCCTTGGGCCTTTCTGGCCCTTTTTTTTTACTTTTTATTGATTTCTTCTTTCCCTACTTTGTTCCAGGAAAGTTTCTTAGGAGTGGAACTTCTATTTTTGAGAGCTACAGACAGCTGACTAAGAAAGAAAAAAGTAAAAGTTAATCCTAACTCTGTGCAGTTGTATAAGTCCTGCCTTTCCATGTTGCTCTGTATGTGGTGATATATTGTGTACCCTAATAAACTTTGCCTGAAGATCAGAGAACAGACAAGCCACTAGATTAAACATAGAGGCCAGGCAGTGGTGGCACACACATTTAATCCTAGCACTCATGAGGCAGAGATCCGTCTGAATCTCTGTGAATTCAAAGCCACCCTGGACTACATGAGATTGACTCAGTCTAGGAGCGAAAACAGAGCACACACCTTTAATCCCATTACTGGGAAGCACACATGCCTTTAATCCCAGGAAGTGAGGGCTGGGCATAGAAAGGTATAGAAGGCGTGAGGAGACAGGAACTAACGGCTTTTCGGCAGAAGCCTCCCTTTCAGCTAGAGGCTTTTTTGGCTGGAGCCTTTCTGGTAAGGACTCAGAGGATATCAGTCAGAGGATTCGTGGAATTGGTGAGGTGAGCCATGGAAGTGGCTTGTTTCTTTGTTTCTCTGATCTTTCAGCATTTACCCCAATATCTGGTTCTGGGTTTTTTTTATTATCAGACCTTTAGAAATTCGAGCAACATATGTAAATGTATTCCAACTACAAATCATAAACTCTAGCTCGGTGTGCATTGGAAGATGTCTGTTTTGTCCAAGTTCCTCCAGGAAGAGCAGTGCTTAGAGGAGTTCTTAGCTTTGCTGTGATCAGATGAGATACAGGGTTCACGCCCCTGCTCTGAGTTCTTCGGGATATAGGGGTCTACTTTATATAACTGACAAACTTCCAAGGAGGCAAATCATTAAACTGGTTAGTGGAGCCAACTCTGCATAAAAGTCAGTACTCTGTCCTAGGAGTTATTTTGTCGAACTTTAGACTTACCTTGTTGGATCTGTTCCTACTCATCTATATCTATCTATCTATCTATCTATCTATCTATCTATCTATCTATCTATCTATCTATCTATCTATCTATCTATCTTTCCATCCAGCTCTTCTCTCTCTGTTTTCCTGTCTCTGTCTGTCTGTCTGTCTCTGTCTGTCTGTCTCTCTCTGTGTCCCTATCCCTCACTCCTTCCCCTTCTCTCTCCATTGTCATCTTTGGGAGTCACAAATCCACTACATGTAGCATTGGAATGTAGGTAATAGTCAAGGAGGTCTCTGAGTGTAAGATACAAGCTGGGTTTTGAGGGCAATAAAAGCGTAAGCTTTACTTGCTTCTTTTTACGATGAGAACATTTAGATTAGAATTACTAAGGTGGCTCTTATTTTGTTTCTGTTGAACAGTGCTGCTGTAGCCTAGTCTGGATATCTAGAGTCTGTCTAGACAGCTCTCAGCAATGAAAGTTGTTAAAGACATTGCAGTGCTCGGTAGGTGTGGCAGGTGGTGCCCCAGAGGATCCTGTCCTGCTAGTGCTGGAGGCCTTCATAGGAGGACGTGGACTCTTGTTAAAGCCGGAAGTCTGGGTTGAATTAGCATTGCTCTTCAGCTGGACATTTCTGAGGACCCTTATCTTGGTGCCCCTTTAAAATTACTTACTCAGTACTTTAATGCCCACTACTAAAAAAGTCTTAAGAATCTTGGAAACTAAGTCCTCTCCAAATTCTTCCTCTCCATATGCTATTAAGCAGTGCTTTCTGGTTTCAGTTAATATCACAGTGGACCGGTGGACCGGTGATGGAAGCAAGATAGGAGAGAAAAGGAGAACAGAATAGAGGTAGAGTTGGAAAGAGCCGAGAGAGGGGGAAGAAAAACCGAGCCAAGAGAGAGGGAGGAAAGGGGCACTTGTACAGAAGTGTTAAGAACCTTATTCTGGATTTTATTTTTCTCCCTGTTTCTAGTACTTAAGTTGTACAGGGTCCAAAAAATGATCTCTTTATTTTTAATATTTAGTGAAATTTATATAAGTTGGATCATACTATTTAGGATTTCCTGTACATTGTATTTTCACTCTCATAGTTTCTGAATTCTGTACACATTTATTTACATTTCCCTAAATGGCTTATTTCATCACATTTCACCACATTCCTTTCTTTCTTTACTGGTGTTTATACATAGTGACTGGTTTCACAAAGACATCTCCATGCAAGTGTATCTTGTGGTTTGGCCATATTCATCTTCCTGTTTCCTCTTTCTTCCCCATCCCATTCATTCCCCCAGACAGGCAAATGACTGAATACTAGGAACAGATAACAAAACCCATTGTTCTGAGTTGATAGGGAAATGGGTTGCCGCTAAGATTTTACTATTTAATAGACCACCACTACTATAATTCAGATATGGACCTAAATGTGGGATGCTGTCCTTCCCCCCAAAACATTCTATGAGTACCCTAAGTTGGAGTGTTCTTATCGCATTTGTGGTTGGCTTGGGTGCTGGTCACCACCTTTCCTCTTTATGACTTAACTTTGTGACCTGTCAGTAGTATATTCTATAAAAGGGACTTTTGCTTTGTATGTATTTACTATTAATTAAAAAAAAAAAAAAAAAAAAAACTGCTTGCAATAAATACAGTTAACAATTGTAAAGTAAAACTTAGGTACAAAATGCTTAATTGAAAGCGATAAATAATGGGAAAGATAATAAAAGTCTGATACTGAGCTTTGTAGATTACAAGTTGAAAAGAAAATAGACTCCCATTTAATATATACTGAGCGGCAGAAGCCATCTAGTAACTATGTCCTGCTGAGGCATCCCGAAGATCTTGGGGCACATGTAAAAGTCACAGGCATTTTGTTGTAATAGATTTCGATGTATAGACTTAGTCCATGAAACAAACAAAAGCCACTTGGTGGCATGCACCTGTACTCCTATTCGGGACACTGAGGGGAGAGAATAGCTTGAGCCCAAGAGTTCCAGACCAGCCAGGGCAGCACAGGGAGATACTACTACAAGCAAGCTACAAACAAGCAAAGATGGGAGAAGATTGGTCAGTGGATCCTATAGTACAGTTATATGGGAGAAGTAAATTCTGATGTGCTATTGAAAAGTAGGTGGGCAGTTGATAGATAATATAGTCTACATTTCAAACCTAGGAGGAAGAATTTTGAATGTTGGATGCTTTTTAATCACAAAGAAATAATAAATATTTGAGACATTAGATATGTTTACTCTGATTTGAACATTATCTAGCGAGTGTTCAAATATACCAAAACAACAGACAGGACAAGTAGACAGGTACAATTTTCATGTGCCAACTCTCCTCTTATCTCTTTGTTTCTTAAATGTTTTTATTTTTCCTCTCTCACGTCTCTCCATTCCCTCTCTCCCATGGTGCTGGAGACCAAATGTTTGTGTTTCTTCCATGTTGTTTAGAAACTGTGCTAACAGTTCAGTAATGGGTTGAAAGCAGTGACTGAGATAACATTTGAATGTACTTCAGAATACTCCCCAAGTTCTGTGGAACTAATCAGGGAAACAAAATGAGGGTCCCTTTTCCCATCCAAATATGGAAACTTAGAAAATGCCATTTATTATAGAAAATGTTAATCCCAATGACGAGAATAAGACGACTACCACAATTTAAAGCCAAATTTGAAGCAAGCTTTAATTAAATACTGGTGGTGTGGATGGGCTTAGACCAGGTCCATACCCAGGTTCCCGGGAAATGGCCCCGAATCAAGTTTTGCAAGGGCTTGAGAAGGAAAACCCATAATTCATTGCATCTCCCGTCAGGTCCAATCAGAGGCAAGCATATGTCCTGCTGTACCTGCAGCCTACATCCAATCAGAAGCAAGTGTATCCTGATGTATTTCCAGCCTGTGAATCTCCCACTCACATGTGATCAAGCACATCCTTGCAGATAGGTCAAACTTGTGTAGGGGAGTGAAAAGCATGTGGCTTGTTATCTCCCATAAACTAGAGCCTCCAGCATTTCAGAAAGTATCCGTCCTTGAGCAAGAGGCTTGCAGATCAGAGGCATTTTTGTTTCATGGCTCTCTTAGGCATCGTAATTAAAACTTAAAATGTGACTTTGGCTCTCACACTACTTTTTGACAATTATAGGTAACATTGGATATTTAATATCTTCCAGTTATTGCATTTACTGCTTTATGTTATTTCTCATATTAATTATTTATTTTTCATAACCCTCCCCTAGTAAGACAGGAGTAATTTTTTGGCTATACCTTTAGACTGGTTAAAGTTCCTGATGGTACACAGTCAACCAAGGCCTGCTATGAGAATCAATGCACTCGAGATTCAGCCTTTAATCCTCTTCAAAATTGTATATTGTTGCTGTAAGTTAGTGGCATCCATCTGCATCCATCTCCTCTGTGGTGCATGCTGGGATCCAGCTCGATGCAGTTTGTTGGAGAGGGTGAGAAGAGAGCCTGGGCAAGTGATGAGGCCCCTTCACCTGGGTTTGTGTTTTCCAGGTCTCTTGTCTGGCCTGTGGGTAATCATCTCTCATTTTCATTATCTGTACAACTCTAGCTGCAGGAAGAGTTTTGTTTGCTCTCACAGAGAAGAGCACTCGAGTCCTAATTACCTGTATATTCTTGCCTTTCCTTCCCGCTAATAAGACTAATCATGCTCAAACACTGCTATTATGCCACCAGGGAGAAGGTGGAGTCTCGGAGTTGGGATCTTCTTTTGTCTCAGTGTGCGTTTGCAGGTGGAAACCATGACATGGAGATTAAAAACGGGGCACTGCTCTTTTGGAAGTATTTCAAAGCTGAGACGACCCCCAGTTTACTGAATTGACACACCACAGTTAGATCTGAAGGCAGTAAAGAAGTCTGGACTCGGGCACCGTTTTGTGGCAGAGTTTGGCCTTAAATTATTTTCTGTGTTGACGGGATTGTAGACTTTCCAGAGCCATCACCACTCAGACTTTCCAGCCCAATTACCCAATGAAGGAGAGAAGTGGGTAAGCTCAATAGACTTTTGTTAGGGTCCATAGAGGTGCCCCTCTTTGCCAGTGGGGGAAGAATAGAATGAACCTTTCTTTGAATTTCTTGTTATTGAGGCCTCAGGAAGTTCTTGAAGGGGTGACCGAATGTAAAAGCAACGTCTCAGTATTGAATCTGTTGCTCTCGTTTCTTGTTACTGTCACTTACCCCCTTCGTTCCCAATGAAGTCTTTTGCTTCACCATATCATGACATGAGTTTCTTAAAGGAAAGATGTGAGATGCACTGGGCCTTTTGCCACGAGCAGGACCTAAAAGGCGACTCTCTGATGAAGCCGCACATTCTCCCAGGATTGCTTCTGTTTTTTATCGAGTTTTCTTTGGTAACAAAGTGATTGTCTAGGAACTTGTTTCAAGGTGAGCGGCTTGACAAAGGTCTCTTTCAGTCGCTCCTTCCTGGGAAATGTTTGCTCCTGCCATAAACTACAGCCACGTCTGTTTATTTAAGTGGAGAGTTTAGGAGCACAGGGGGCAGTGCTCACCAAAACTAAAGATCAAACAGAATTAAGAGTTGAGCAAATGGGCAAGCAAGTTCCCTATGCAGGCAACTGAGGGGATTTTGCTTGTGGTCAACTGTGGTCCACAGGGCAGCAGTGCCCAAGCCTTCTCTGTTGTGAAGATGACCTCTGGATCGAGAGGAGAAATACCATTTTCTCTGTAGAAAAACTAGTGACCCAGGAGGCCCTGTCAGGTGTCAGGTGCATGGCTTTTACTTTTGAGGAAAAGAAAACCCATTTAGAAATTCATTTGCAACTCTTAAAGCACTGCTAACTGCCCTCCGGAACGTCCCCCTGCAGCCTGGGCTGACCCCAGGCAAGCTTCCATAGATAATGATTATTCCTAATAGTCTTAATTACCCAGAACTCAAGTCAATCTAAGATCCTGCTAGACACAAGACCATGTTTTCCAAATCCTCATTATGACTCATGGCAAGAAACATTTGGAGTAGGACCCAGGGCAAGCATCAAGACCCACACATTTGAAAAGATAGCATCAGGAAACAGTGGTTACTTTTCTTCTTCTTCTCCCTATTCAGTCCATTATTTTTCACAGGAAAAAAAAAAACCCAAAGAGCCTCCTTTGCCTTTGCTACCCAGTAATGGGTCAAAGCCACAGCTTTAAAGGAGAAAAGCCCATTGATCTCCCCCAAAGTTCTCCGCCCAGTTCTGCTGAACCCCAGGCAGAAGACTTGACTCCCAGCTTTAGCCACCAAAGCTGTTCTAGAATCGTCTATTGATTTATTATTTATTTATTTTTACAGCTTCCTCCTCTGTCTGAAAGTCACTGACTTGACAGGAAGAGGGAAGTTTACATTTACACCTTTTCAGTCTGGGTCACAGAACTGAGACAGCTGTGGCCTGATTCTAATCGGCTGAACCTGAGCCCAGGAGCAGTGTCCCCCAGAGCTGGCTGATGCCGCAGCTAATGCTCTTGTGGGTTAGTGCAGAGCATGGACTTGCTGGGATATGTGTACTTTCAGGGTGTAGAAGGGAAAGAAGGAGTAAGACTAAGGTAGGAAGATGTCTCTCTTGGGAATGTGGTGATGAAATTCACCTTAGACAGCAACAGCTCTCCAGTAGCTTTTATTCTAATGATGGTTTGGTGGGAGGGAGAGTGGAGATGGCTCCTTCTCTCCGCCCTCCCTTGTTTTGCCTTCTGAATTCTAGTTCCTACTTAGGACAGATTGACAACCACTGAGAGCCACAGATGTATTCAGAGAAGTTGCGAGGAATAGAAAATGACAGCAATCCACAGTTTGGGTTTGAATTTGACTCTTGTGAAATGTAAGACACTGCAGAATGCCCTGGAGCATCCTAGTCATGCCTTCCCTTCCTCTTGACTTTATGTCCTAGTTAAATGCACATTTTCATTTTTGCAGGTTAGGATAGTGTTTGCTAGTCTGATGGTATCAGTTAAAATAAATCCGAAGGGAAGGTTCTTGACTGGATATAGGAATCTAGTATAGGGATCAGAAAAGAGACATGGCCCATCATCATCATTAAGCCAGCTTCCTTTTTACTGTGCATCTGTGTGAGTCTTTCTGTGTTCTTTATCACACTGTACAACGAAAGCAGTCCCTGCTTGCACCTTGTTGCAAGGAGCCATGGGAGATGCGTGGAGTAGGTTGTTCACAGAGTAAGCCTTAGACCAAGAAGCTGCATGCAGTAGGTTGTTCACAGAGTAAGCCTTAGACTAAGAAGCTGAGGGTTGGTCATGCTCACTGTGTTATCGCTAGTGCCTAAGACATTGCCTCGTCTATTGTGGTTTGAGTAAGAATGGCCCCCATAGACTCATATATTTGAATGCTTAGTACCCAGGGAGTGGCAGTATTTGAGAAGGATTAGGAGGTGTGGCCTTGTTGGAGGCAGTGTGTCTTTGGGGGTGGGCTTTGAGATTTCAAAAGCCCATGCCCAGCTCATTCTCTCTTTACATCTCTGGATCAGGATGTGACTTCCAGCAACTGTTCTAGAGCAGGGAGTTTTACCGTGCTCCCACCATGCCATGTCCTTGACACAATGATAATGGACTGTGTAAGCCAGCCCCCAATTAAATGCTTCTTTTATAAGAGTTGCCTTGGTCATGGTGTCCCTTCACAGCAATAGAACAGTGACTAAAACATCTAGTCACTTTAGATGCTCAGTAAATATTTGACAAATGAATAAATAATGTTGGCTGCAATCATAGCTTCTGAAATATAAAAACGGTAGCATGCTAAGAACCAGAGGGACTGGTCTGAGCTGTGGAGATGATAGATGGACACACACACCCTTTCAAGACCTTTATTTTGAGTTTAGAACAAGAATAGGTTAAGATCCTTCAGTCCGTAGTTACTGTAAGTATCAGCTGTGAACACAGTCACATCTGTGATGCAGTTGTAGGTAAGAGGTGGGTTTTAGTGTCCAGGAATCACAACCCAGTTAGGTAAACCCGAGGCTACAACACAACCCTAGTACTCTGCTTACAGGGGTTTTTCACCTCACAGACATTGAAGTTGGCAGTGCAGGGAGAAAGTGCTGGAAGAATGAACAGGCATTGAACCAGCAAGGAAGGGATTCAAGAGGGCATTTTAGGCAGGAGATGGGTGGAGCCCAGAGAAGAGCAAGCGTCGGGGAGGGGGAGAGATGGGAGGGGCACTGAAAGTCAGGGGAGGGATTACTCAGGATCCGGAGTCGGAGAGAATGCAGAGCTTTGTGCCTAAGGTGTTTGCCATATACTCTGAAGGCAGTGGTGAGTCACAGAACAGGTCCATGGCATGCCATGGGGGCAGATCATAGACCACAGCAAGACGAGGAGAAGAATAAGCAAAAACGAGTCCGCTCACAGTTAATAAAATCATTCATTTCTTTATTATTTTGCACATGTGCTTGTATGTGTGTGCACATGCCCTTGCATGCCCTGGTGTGCATATGGAGATCAGAGGACAACTTTGGGCAGTAAGTTCTTCTTCCTTCCACCTTTATGTAGGTCCCAGGGATTGAACTCGGGTCCTTAGGCTCCCGCTCTTAATCTTCATGTCTCCTGCCCACCCTTGCAGTTTCGAGGCATGCTGATCCACATGCTGTATTTTTAAAGGCCTCCCCAACGAACCCGACCAAGTATGGGCAACTGAAAAAGACTTAAATTCCAAAAGTAAAGCTTCATTACAGGTAGCTTGTCAATAATAAAACGACGATGTTACAACAATAATCATCTAATCATCCCCAGTCAATTTTTTTTTTTTTTTTTATGAGAACAAGTCTGGGCTGCTGACTTTTCAGCAACTTTTGCAGGACATTTAAACCCTTCCGAGCTGGCCCTTTGTTCCCAGGTTGCTATGGAGCGTCAATAAGCGCAGCTCAGAATAACCCAGACAGTGAACTGAGAGGTACAGCTTGCTCAAAGGCATGCCGGCTGGCCAGGTTACACTGTTTTCCTTGCTCTCGTCTTGGGAGGAGCACTGGGCAGCTGGTTGGCTTGGCAGCTGGGCAAGGTGCATGTCTGTTGGCTGCCTCGAGTTTGAACCGCAACCAAGACTTGCCTCCCTCCTGAGCATGTGCAGGACCCGGCAGCTGATAGCATCTGAAAATAGTTCACTGCGCACCTGTCCCTTGTACACCAGTGCCTGGCCGGCTGCCATTTAGGACAATGTGGACTCGCTTGGTAGACAGGTGAGGTGCTGAGCAGGTTTTAATGGTTTGTAGGAAGATCTGGGGACTTTGGCTCTACTTAAAGAATGAAAAGGACAAAACAAAACAAAAAAGCAGGCAAGCAGGTAATACATTTTGAGCACGTTCATTCTGTCCTTGGGGTTGTTGGGGGTCTCGGTGGGCATCTATGCCAAGAATGTGACTGAAACCTCCATGCCAATCGCTTTGCTCAGCTAAATAGTGAGTGGCCTGATAGACTATGGTGTGAGCGTCTCTTAGAAGGAAAAACAGGCGTAATTTCGGCTTTAGGAAGCAAAACGTTGAGTTAACCTGTTTTATTTCATCTCCTACCCACTCTTCAATTCCCAGTGATTGCCAGTGGATGGCTCCTATGAGGTGTTTCCCTTGTTAAGCTGTTATTTCTCAGTGGTGGGATTGTGGGCTCTTGTATTTACAGAATGGAACCACAGTATGCTGAGTGCTGTTTACCTCTCAAAATTCCTTCCAGTTCCTTCTGGGCTTTCATTTCTTCAGTGGCCTTGGCACGCTGACGAGGATGGCAGCAGGCTCTGCAAGGAAATACTTCTGAAATGACTGGTGGTGTTGGAGCTACTATTAAAAGTGACCCTTCATAGATACCTGGGTTATCTTTAGGCCGTCAGTGATCCGGGGCTGCAAGAGCCAAAGGGAGCCTTCGGAAACTCTTGCCTGTTGTGTTTAGATATTCTTGCCCCTCAGCCAGAGGCCTCGTGACACATCTCAGATTTAGCCGGTGGTCTTCTGCCAAGGTCCAAGATGATTGTAGGGATGGCTCAGCATGCTGCAGGGATTGAGAGAGGATGGAAAGAGCAGTCCCCTGCACAGCCATGAGAAAGGCTTTCTTTTTCCACATTGAGTGTAGGTAACTGGAACCTTTCTGTGGGCTAGCACTAAAAAGATGCTCAAAATGGCCCAAACGCCACCTTCCTATGGTGACTATAGTGTCTTTAATCTGTGGCTAATAAATCAGTTTTC
The DNA here is from genome assembly GCA_902168405.1 of Peromyscus aztecus. Classification (NCBI taxonomy): domain Eukaryota; kingdom Metazoa; phylum Chordata; class Mammalia; order Rodentia; family Cricetidae; genus Peromyscus; species Peromyscus aztecus. The sequence continues at coordinate 145 of CABHPQ010094763.1, read as the reverse complement.
TCCAATGTGTTGAATTCTTCTTGTTCATTTGAATTAGACTGGTAGGGAAGAAGTTCCTGAGGTTGCAAAGGTCCTCACACTGATGCACGGGGCATACAGCACAGGGTCATGTCTCCATCAGCTGGCAATGGAACACTGAACTATA
>CABHPQ010094756.1:4863-22156 GCA_902168405.1 Peromyscus aztecus | reverse complement strand
GTTCTGTTGTTTTCTGTATTGGACTGTCCGGGGAGGATTCACATACCATTCAGGTGATCTGAGAAGGCTCCGTGAAGGAAGAGAGAGCTGAACCAGGATGCTTCAGTGGAAATAAATGGACTTTTGATTGTTTTGCTATTCTCTTCCTTGCGTTGTCCCTTTCTCTCCTCCCGTCCTTCCTTTCCTCCTTTTTCCTTCTCCCTTTCTTACTTGGCCACCTTATGCTTAAGAAAAATTTTGGTTTTTTTCATGAACCAAAAGATATTTCCAAAACATGTGCAAATAAACTACCAAGTCCTGTGAGTCTGTTCCTTCTGGGTACTATACTGTACTCTACACATGTGCTTTCTGAGTACTGTACTCTATTGCATGCCTGTTCCTTCCTGTACTCTGGGCCTGCTCCTTTCTGGGTGTTCTCCAGTTAGTTTCTATTCTTTTGTATTCTACTATCTGGCCACCAGAGGGAGCATTTGCCCAGGAAAAACAAGCACCCCCCTCCCCCAAAAAAAGACTGAAGTTGACTTTACGTGGTATTTTGTGGGTTTTATTGCGCATTTTTTTTCTTTCCCACATCCATCTGAAGTGACAGCCTAAAATCAAATGTTGGAGTGCCCACTCTTCTGCAATGGTTTTCACCATCTGAATTTGCAACCTTTCAGTTCTGGATGCGGAAGGGTTCACATGGGCAGCAAATTCATCTGCAAACACAAAGACCCGAAAAACCTGGTGACCAGTTACACACCCTCCAAATACTCCAGACTTGCTCCAGACACAGACAAAGAGGGTCAAGGCAGTTCACCAGAGTTACTCCCTAAGTTCCCACCTCTGAAATGAGCTCCCCCAGGGAACAGACAGGGGCGGCATGCTATTGTGTCTAAGATTCTCATACTATGTAGGAACGTCTGGTTGCTTTTCTTTCTTTTTTCTTTTGTAAAATTACAGTATTATGTTTAAAATGTCATTGCCAAAACACACTCTGTTTCCCTAAAGGGATTTTCAAAGAAAAGAATTAAGGATGGGTCCTTAAAACATTAGTTACCTCCCAAGAAGCACAAGAATGAAAAACAGCAACAATTGACTTGTACAAATGTTGACTTCGTACACTTAAATTCCGCAAGTCCACTTTTCCTAACTATCAACGGTACTGTGACAGACAAAGTACCCTGGCTTCTACCATTCCCACTTCCTCAGCTACCCAAGGGTTGCTACGCGAAAGCACCGCTTCAAGCACGCGAGCAGCTTCAATTTCATTTCAAATGGAAGAAAAACCATCACCCACTAACGTCACCCTCTTCTGGACTTTTCCCTCTATTCTGTTTCAAGAGGTGCGTACATAGCCGTCAGTCACACAGGGTCGCACTCCTGTCTGTACCATTAGCCATGCGTTATTCAATGAGTAACTTAGCCATTCTAAACCTTCATTTTCTTACATGCGAGATGCAGAGATAATGCCCCTTGCTTCATTGGACTGTGATGAGAATTTGAAAAGCAGCAACAGGGTCAGAACAAAAGAATAGTGTGTGGCTGGAACGCAGTAAGGATGCAGTAAGTCACACTTCCATGACTATGTTTTTCAGTTTGTTAGTGCAGAAGGATGCAGCACAGAAGGATGCAGCACAGAAGGATGCTGTGGGAGCTCTTAGCACGAAAGAATGGAAGTAGAAAAGAAAGCTGCTTTCCCCGACATCTGTGCCTCCGGGATCCCTCCTCAGCTACTGGCGGCTTGGTTCCCTGTCAAACCACAGAAAAATGCCATAAACTCCTCACAATGGTAAACAAATACACAGTGCTTTATTCTGGGTCTGAGCCGAGACTGGGGATGCAGCCCCAGGGCAGAGTGCATGCATGACATGTACAAGACCCTCAATGACAGCCCCATCACCTCTCCAAACGACAAAGGACAAAACTGCAGTCTTCCCTTTCAGACTAGGGTTATAGGTGGTGGAACGGGGACAAAAAAGTACGACTATGAAGCTTGTGCAGCTCCTTTAAATTGCACGATATAAAGTCATCACAGGAGTCATCACAGGAGGTGCTGTAGAAGGAACAACCCTCTAAGGTGTGTCTGACTCCGGCATTACTGACTTAACGAAGTAAGCACTTCTGACCTGGAAAAAGACCTTAATGTGTACTCAATCATTTTCTTATTGGGTCGTTTTTCAGTAAATATTGATTGAACAGCTGCAGTGGAGCAGGCATGCCTGTGCATAAAGCGGTCGGCATATGGAAGTGACTCACCTATTGGGAAGGCGTTAGGAAGCAACAGAGCCAAGACCCGAGTCAGACCCTCTGACTCCAAAGTTAGAGAACTTTTCACTAAAAATCATAATGAAATCAACTCATTTAATCATTTTATAATAAATTGTAGCATCTTAGATGGTGTGATACATAAATGTACTAATATACTTACTATTATAAATGATATGTACAATCTATCACTCATTAAATAAACTGCAGTGTTAGAATGACAGAGTCCCTGATGTGAGGCAGGAAGTTTCCATGAATTTCTTTTTCACATGCTTGTGCAGCCAATAGCAGGATCTCAGATTGCAGACTCACCCTTGAAGCCGAGCTTCATTCCCACACATACCTCCAAAACCTCGACCAACTTCTTGAACATCTCTGAGGCTCAAACTCCTTACACTTTGAGCAATCATATCTCCTTGGGGTTATGCTGAAGATTCAGTATTAATTGGCTACAGTGAAACACTGAAACTATACAGAAAACGCTTCCTGTAAACTCCATCACGGTCAGTCATAGTCTTAACATCCACATTTACATTTTACATTATGAAGTATTTGTCCAAGTCTTCTTAGTTAGCATGTGGCTAAGTCAGAATCCGAACTCTGATCTAACCCTCAAGCTTATGTTCTCCACACAAAAGGATGGCAAGTGAAACTTGGCCTCCACACAGTTAATTAGGTCTTTAAGGTAGGAGGACATGGAATACACCGGAGTAGACCATAGATACCTTTGCCTAAGCATGTTCGTTGAACGATCATTGAGTTTTGTTTGTTTGTTTTACTCACATTTCTTATCTGCTGAGTTCAGCATGGTAGCAGGAGCGTTACAAGTGTTTAACACATATATAATCAATGAGCATGTACAAGGGGATTGTACAAGTAGAAAGGCATTGTTTTGCTTTATTCTTCTGTCTATGATATGCTTAGGGTAATGAGGACATGGCTATTTTCAGTCACAGCTAAAAGATAACAGCATATAGCGCTTCACTATCTAAAAGGTTGGAGACCCACTCTGCTATTGATAAAAGCTTATGTGCTGGTTGGTTTTATGTCGACTTTTTGACCCAAGCTAGGGTCATCACAGAGGATGGAACCTCAATTGAGAAAAATGTTTCCATAAGGCAAGTCTATGAGGGTATTTCCTTAAACAGTGATTGACATGGAGGAGCCAATTGTGATGGGGCTATCCCTGCGCTGGTGGTTCTGCATTCCATAAAAAAGCAAGCTGATGAAAAAAAAGGTAAGCAAGCTGGTAAGCAGCAGCCCTCCATGGCCTCTGCATCAACTCCTGCATCTAGGTTGCTAGCATGTTTGAGTTCCTGGCCTGAATTCCCTCAATGATGGATTATGATATAGAAGTGTAAGCCAAACAAACCCTTTCCTCCACAACTTGCTTTTGGTCATAGTAATTCACAGCAATAGTAATCCTAACTAAGATAGAAATTAGTACCAGGAGTGGGATATTACTGTGACAGACCCGACCATATTATTTTTGAGAGGACTGTGGAAGGACCTTGGAACTTTGAAGTAGAAAAATCATTCAATGTTGAGAGCTCAGTGTGCTGTTCTGGAGGAGCTTGAAATGTAAGAGTGTTGAGAACAGTGTGGAGAGTGGAAGCTTGGCTTGTAAAGTTTCAAAAGGAAGAAAAGATTCTACCAGGCTATTTATGCGTGAATCTGTGGTACCTGGTCAGCTGGAGCTGAAAAATCAGCTGTAATTAAGAAGAGACCTGCATCATTGAGGTGAAATCTTCTGGGAAATGTTGCTTCAGGATTAGCACGCAGTGTGTTACAGAGGTGGCCAAGGTTGTACCTTGCATTGGCAGCTGAACTTGGTTGTATAAGAGTCACCCAGGTCATACTGGCTTTGAAGGCATGAAGAGGTCATGGAGAGCAGCTGAGGCTTGGCACTATGAGAGGCAAGGAAAGGCCACTGGTGAAGGTGTAGCCTCAGTGACATTGAAGGCCAGTACTGGACACCATAAAGAGAGTCCAGGAGAGGCTATTGGTGAAAGTGCAGTGCAGTTTCAGCAGAAACCCCCAGATTTTGGAGATGCCAGTGCTATGGGATGACCACCAAGAGCAATAGCAGCAATAGTGTGAAGCCAGCTGGAGCCTAGAAGACAAGTGGTGTGAGCTGCAGAGGGTGGAGTCTGAGACTTGACCCAAGACCTTTGACCCAAGCCCTTTGGAGGATCCCAGAAGACTCTGATTGGATCGCAGACATTGGACACTGAGTTATTTACACAATTGGAGCTTGGTTTGGTTTTGGTTTGATTTTAAGTGTTCCCTTGCTCTTCCCTCAGAAAGTATTTATTTTTGCTTTTATAGAAATTCACAATTGAGAAATTTTTGAACTTTTAAAGAGACGTTAGAATTTTACAAAGACTGAATTTTCAAAGAGACTGAATTTTTAAATGTTTGCATTTGTAGACTGTGGGACGCTTTTAATTTGGAATGTTAATATTGTAATGTTGATATTAATGTTGATCTTGGGGATGAACAAGAAAGGAAAGGTTTGGGCTAAATGGTGAGGTGTTTGTGTGTGAAGCTGACAAGGGATCAGTTGTGTTGGATAGTTTTGTCAACTTGACACAAGCTAGTCATCATAGAGGAGAGAACCTCAGCTGAGAAAATATCTCCATAAGATCCAGCTGTAAGACATTTTCTTAATTAGTGATTGATGGGGGAAGGCCCAGCCTATTGCAGGTGGTGCCACCCCTGGGCTGGTGGTCCTCACTTCTATAAGAAAGCAGGTTGACTAAGTCAGAGGAAACAGTCCAGTAAGCAGCACTCCTCCATGGCCTTTGCATCAGCTTCTGCCTCCAGGTTCCTGCCCTGCCTTCCTTCCATAATGGACTATGATGTGAAAGTGTAAGCCAAACAAAGCCTTTTCTCCCCAGCTGGCTTTGGGTCACAGTGATTCACTGTGACAGCTAGGACAGACTCCTTCTCAGGGTCAAACCAAGGTTCTCTTTTCGGGTTCCACCATCTGCCTCACACAAAGGGCCCAGTGAACCCTGGAAGTGTAAAGAGAAAGGGATGGATCTGGGATGGAAAAACCTTCTATGGGCAAGAAATCAATATGTGCCCACTTGGTGGAAAGTAAGGGTTAAAATACTGCCATCCAACCCTAAATATGTGTATACCTGCACACACATGGACACACACAGAGACACACAGACACAGACAGACAGACACACACACACACACACACACACACACACACACACACACACTGAAATGTTCTCTTAAGAGTCCAATATAAGTATCTATATTCCAGAAAGTCCCTGGGGTAAATGGAAATGAATTATTTCTAGGAAGGTCATTTAAGAAGATATTAACATCCATTAACAGAGAGCCTTGCTTTTTCAAAATTAGATTATTTAGCTGTTCTGTTTCATAAACATACAGGAAATGAAGTATGATGACTGATAAGAGAATGAATGTTCCAGTAGATAATGAGGATTTACTGACAGCCCCAGAGGAAACGCTGTATAAGGAGTCAGGATTAATCAAGACAAACGGCAAATGCTCTGCCATCTGCGGTGAGCCGCTGAGCATGCTCTAGGAAGGAAGGCAAACTTGGATTTACATTTTGCAGACTGCTCCACCCTGGCTGATTCAAAATACCAATAATGGGATTCCCAAATACCTCACAACTGGTTGCCAGAGCCAGGATGAACCAACGTCAGCACATCTGAAGGTGATGGTTTGGGGGAAAAGTTGGAGAAGGGTGCAGTTACTGTCTGTTTGGTACCAGATGGGAAATCTACGGTAGGCGTTTATGCCTGGAAAGTTAGGTCAGTATGCTTCAACCATACCTCAACACAGTGCTGACAGAGGAGTTAGGGAAGATGGAATACTGCCACAGGTGAGTGTAAAGGTGAATGAAGTTGCACCTGCATCTACTTCCTGGTTTCCCCATTTCACTACAGTTAGCTATAGGAGTATATAAGTGAAAGGTACATAGGACACTGTCTACTGCTCCACCTCACTACAGGGTTTATAAACTTCTTAAAATAAATAGTTTAGATTGAATAATAGTTTATTTAAAATTTAAGTTGTGGGTCTGGAGAGATGGCTTGGTTGGGAGCATTGGCTGCTCTTCCAGAGGACCCTAGTTCGATTCCCAGCACCCCCATAGTAAATCACAACCATCTATAACTCCAGTTCCAGAGTATCTGATGCCCTCTTCTGGAACCTCCCCAAACAACAGGCACACTTCTGGTGCACAGACATACATTCAGGCAAACCACTCGTACACACATAATTAAAATATAAATACTGAAGGGACCAGAACCAGTTGTTTTATCCCAGGGGCCAGTTTGCCAAGACCTCTGCCTCATTCTCCCACCATCCTATGTTGACTCATGTCTGGCTTCAACCAGACCCTCAGGAAGTACATCCAGTCTGGTAGCCAATCAGGGTCCTATCCGGCCACAAGCAGTCAGACAGACCCTTGACACAGCAGACAGACCTCAGACACTGCACCCACAGTTGCTGACCAGATGTCATGAGCCAATCATAAAAAGATTCCTGTATCAGTAAGGGTCTATACCAAGTCACTTCAAAGTACACTTAACTGCAGCTGGAATTCCCCTAAGCAGGCTTAAAAAGGGGATACCTTATGCCCACCGCCCCCCCCCAGGATGAAGCCATTTTGGGTGGGGCCTAAACATGCTGGTTTTTCTTGAGAATAAAGCTGCTTTCTGCACTTGCGTATTAGACGTCTTCTGGTCATTTGGAGCAATCTAAGGACCCTACAAACACATCTTTTTAAAAAATAAAAAATTGTGAACAATAAAGAGGAAGGTGAAGGGGAAATATCAAACAAGACAACACATTCTCAAAATAAAAATAAACAAGAATTGCCTCAAAATCATAAGACAGAGACACAATCTTGGTTACATCATTGTGGATATCTTTTCGGGTAAATACACAGATAGAGAAGGGGCAAATCAGGGCTACTTTGAGAGAAATGGTTCTATAATAGATTATAATTCAAAATATATACAAATAAAATTACACATAAATAATTTAAATGAATTTAAATTTAGCATAACCTGATATTAAACTTTAAAAGTCAGTAAATTTCAGTGAAGTTTGTTGGCACACGCACACACAGCAGACTTAGCATGAGCTGGAGTAAAATTTTCTGGCATACCTAAATCCAGCCTGTGGGACCACTTCTTCGCCTTCAAATTAAAGCTTTTCAAATTATAAGTTGAGTTCCTGTGTTTTTGTTCTCAGAGGCCACGCCATTCCAAAAGGATCCAGAGAATCAGGCCATGGAAGTTTCAGAGAAGGATGCCAAACACACTGAGTGCCGACTCTTCAAACTGCCTCAGAACCCTCATCCAAAAGGAAGATTTTTATAGGTAACTCCCTGCTCAATTTCATAGAGGAATTTTGACTGAATTCTATTGTTTTCAGCTTCATTTTGAGGCCATCAATACAGTGTCAATAAAATAGAAGACCCAATTTAACATTGACATTTTTGTGACAGCTTATACTTATAATTATCTCAAGGGAATGAGAAAAACTGTTTTCCGATATAACAAACTTAAAGATTTTAAAAGCTCAACAGTTGTTGTTGTTTGTTTGTTTGTTTCCTGTTTATAATCGGAATTTTAAAAATATTTTAATTAAAAATAAAATTTCACCACTCCCCTTCCTCTTCCTTCTTCCATGTCTGTCCCCTCTCAAATAAAGTATGTTAAAGTACTTTACAAACTGTGTCTTTAAAGATTTACTCTATTGTTTTTAATTCATGTGTCTATGCGTGTGTTAGGTATGCGCATGTGAGTGGAGGTCCCACAGAGGTCAGGTCTCCCTGTAGAAGGATTTACAGGCGGTTATGACTCAACACGAGTCCAGGGAATGAAAGTCAGGTCCCTGCAAGAACAATACATGCTCTACCCATCACTGAGCCACCTCTCCAGAGTCAACATGAAGAACTCTTAAGACAAAAATAAAAGCAAAGAATCCAACTGAAAAATGACATATGATCTAAACAGTCTACTGAAGGAAATATACAAATAGCCTCTAAAATATGCAAATGGCCTATAGAGCATGCAGACGACCAAAATGACATGAAAAGATGCTCATATCATCAGACAGGACGAAACTGGAGTAAGAATCGCAGTGGACATCAATTCACACTCTTCAGAAGGGCCCTAATCAGAAACACAGACAACTGTTAGCAAGATATGAAGAGCTGAAACAAAAACACGTGGTTGGTGAGAATGTAAAACGGTACAGTCACTTCAGAAATTAATCTGGCAGTGCATCAAATAAAGTTACCCTAACACCTAGCAGTTCTATTTAAAGGTACATATACCCAGAGGGACTGAAAAAACACATTGACACAAAAATCCATATTCATGTCTTCAATAAATATGGAAACAACATCAGTCATCAGAGCCTCAAAACGGAAACACTTCACTGTTTGTCAATTGACTAATGGATAAACTGAATGTGGTATGTCCATGTGTTGTAATACTATCTAATAATAAAGAAAAGATTCAGTATTTATACTTATTATGACAGAGATGAACCTTAGGAATGCTATGCTAAGTGATAGAAGCCAGTCCCAAAGAACCACATTTTGAATGATTTAATTTATACTTAAAGTCCATAATAGGCACATATTTATAAATAATGAATGAGGTAGCCTAGGGCTGGGGTGGGATAGTTTGCTTTGGGGGATAATAGTCAAGGACTAAGAATTATCTTCTTGAGGGAATTAAATATTCTGATATGTTACTCATCTGACTATTCTATATAGTCAACAAATTTATCCTGTTTTAAAGGTGGGGGTTGTGTTGGGTTATAGCTCAATAAAGATGTTTACATGTGGCAATTCAGCTGTTGGAAATATACATTAAGACTGTGACTGAGGGCCAGCATAAAGGCTTAGCAAGTAGGATTTGCTGTCTAAACCTAACAGTCTGAGTTTGACCTCTGGGTCTCAGGGTGGAAAGAGAGAACCGCTTCCAAAAGTTGTCCTCTGACCATGCACATTTATATGCATATGCTCGTACACACCACACATGCAAATTTTTAAAAGAGTATAATTGTGTTGTCCCTGCATATAAATTAGAACTGGGAGAATAAAATGGTGATTGAAAAAGATATTGTTAAGTATGTGGGCAATCAGGATCCATAACAGATGACTGACTGGAATTCTCAATCACATTTTGTTACTTACATACATACATACATACACACACACATACATACATGCATACATACATGTATGTATGTGTGTGTACAAATTGAATCATATTACTAATTGTCATATTTTCTTAAGTGAAAATACATGTACCTACCAGCCAAGCAACCACATTTTTGGATATTTATCCCAGACAACAGACATACACGTGCATTTTGTACATGAATTCTCCAAGAAGGTTTATTTGTGATTTTCATAGTTAAAACAACCAAAATTCAAGAGATAAATGCTTAAACAAATCACAGTACAGCCATACTATCAAATATTTCTTAGCAATAGAAAGGTATTGTGCTACCAATTCAAGCAATTTAGTTAGACCTCTGTGTGGTCACATGGAGTGGAAAGAACCTCTCTCTAGAGATTGCCTACAATATGATTCCATTGATAATAGAAAATGGTAAGATCAAAACTAGTTAGCTGTTGTGAAGGGTTCAACGTGCTGGAGGGGAGAGATGGGTGACAGTAAGGGATACCAGGGAAATCTCTAGGGTAATGGAACATTTCTGAATCTTGTTTGAATTGACAGGAAACTACTGCTGTGTATTCAGTGCCAATGTTAATTCCATCGTTCCAATAGTGTTAGAAACTTACTTAAGGAACAATTTGTAGAGACTCATAGAGGTTTCCTAGGGAGAACTTATTCAGGGTCCGAGAATCGGAGCTTGCTTTAGCCAGCAGAGCTACATAAGGGGATGATTTGACCACGGGCGTGGTTACCGGGTGTTTGGAAGGGTCTACACTTGGCTGTGCTTTGAACTAGCAAGGCGGAGGTCTTTTGCCCCATCCTTTCGCATTGTTATAAAAAGCCCTTTGAAGAGGCAGATGGGACTGTTGGGTTTTTGTTCCAGGTCCTCCTGAAGCTATCCTGTGTTTCTGTCTTTCTCCTCTTTTCTGTCTTTCTATTTAAATGTTTCTTATCCCTCTCACCTCCTCATAGGAACCCTTTAAAAGGTGGGAGCTGGCCTCCCATAGCAATTTATTTTTTTTAAAACTGATGAGGTGTGCAATGGAATCTTTGTATAAATAAAGAGAGATCAATGCAGCTGGTTATGCATTCAGTAACTGTTACCTAGGCTATGAACACAGGGGACATGTATAAGTGTACAAAAAAACCACAGAACACCCAGTACAATTAACCTCAGTGTTCCTCACGTCTCCTAGACAACACATGCAAGATAAAGCCCAAGAGAAATGAATCATCTTCTGGAGAAGTTACAACTCCCCCATGCCTTGTCTATACTGAAAATGTATGCACATAAATATTAAATAAGCATAACACACCCCCAAATGTTGCCAGCTTCTAAATATTCATTGAATTGGGAGACATCTAATCTCTGGAGACATCCTAGCCAGGACTGAGATACCCCAATCAGGAGGAAATGCTATGCTGCAAGAGCTATGACTTCATTTCCTTACACAGTTATTTCCCCTTCAGGTCTCTACAGTCCACTGGACAGCTGCTTCCCACCTTGGAGTCAATTCAAACTTCGTGGTCCAGAACATGCCAACAGCTGCCAGAAGCATCCTAATCTTTCAGTTCCTGGACCCATGTGAAGAAGGGATTTGGGCCAAGGTAATCAAAACTGATTCCACCTCTCAACTTGAGCCAGAAGGCAGGGTGGAGGGCTTCCCATGTGAGTCAAGCTCAATTTCTCATCCCGGAGCACTCCTCTCACAGGGTCTCAGTCGCCTGGGCCTCGTTTTTCTCTTGTCCATGTACTGCTGAGCAAGACTGGGAAAGTTTAACTTACTTTGGAGCCAACAGACTAGAACCCTGTATCTCCAAGTCTGTCTCTGTCCACCAAGGAAGACAGACTGAGCAAAGAAGTCCTTACCACCTTGGAACCCAGACACTTTTACAGCTCTCATTGCAATCCATCAAGCCTTTGGATGCTGAACTCACATCCCGAATGCCTTACTTCACTTGGCATCCTGTGTTACCTCCTCGTTTCTTACAAAGTCCCAGGCAGCTGGAGCACAATCCAATTACTATTGTTAGCGTTATTACCAACAGTCACCATTTCACAGAAACATATTACGTTCCAATGCTCAATGCACATAATGTAAACATGACAACAACCATGAAATTTATGCAGTTTTGCAGTTTTGATCCTGATTCAAAACATATATATATATGTTTTGAATATATATATATATATATTCATATATATATATATATATATATATATATATATATATATACACACACACATATATCCAAAGATCTTGTCCTTCTGATTAACCATAGTGTCTCCCTCTTTCACTGGAAGACTTGAAGACTTGGACATCCACAGTCAATACTGGGACCTTTGCCATGTGGTATGCCTAGGATTTAGTACAGATAAGTGACTCATTTTGGTAAATGGTACTTGCTAGGTTCATAGCCCTCTGAGCATTATTTCCTCACTTATAAAACTTGGGGATGAAAATAATGCCTGTCATATCATGCAGTTGTGGGAATTAATGAAATAAGGTATTTAAAGTATTCAGCATGATACCTGACAAGTAATGGGTGTGGTGGTGAATTAAAGAATGGACCTGCAGCAATTGGTAGACTGTCTTAGCAACAGTTCTGTCACTGTGAAGAGACACCATGACCAAGGCAACGCTTATAAAAGAATGTATTTAATTGGGACTTGCTTATAGTTTAAAGAGTTTTAGTCCATTATCATCGTGGTGGGTGGGGGATGGCAGCGTGCATTGCTCTGAAACATGAGAATTACATCCTAATCCACAGGCCTAGGGGGAGAGAGAGATAAATGGAGAGAGACAGAGGAGACAGAAAGAAACAAAGAGAGCACACCTGGGCCTGGCATGGGTTTTGGAAACCTCAAAGCCCACCCCAATAACACACTTCTTCTAACAAGGCCACACCTCCTAATCCTTCTGATCCTTCCCAAATACTGCCACTCCGTGATAACTAAGCATTCAAATATATGAGCCTATGAAGGCATTCTTATTCAGACCGCCACATGGGAGATGAGAAAGAGGGAGGGAAACACAGAAATTGTGACACTTTAACCAACAAGAGAGAAATCCTATTTGGCTTTGTGATGTGGACAGACATCTGAACAATCAAATCTGGGCCTTCTGAATCTACTGCCTGTTGCCATGTGCAGAATCGTGGTCCTAGTAAGACCACAGTTGGGAGCTTGAGGTCCTTGTAACAACTCAGTTCACTCCACTCCACCAGCACTGATGGTATCTTTAAGACAGCCACTCAAAAACACTTAGAGAGGGATTCGCTCCCAATTAGTCACATCTGAAGAGACCCCCCTCTCCATTTTCCTTCTCCATCCCTCTATCCTGCTGAGCAAACAATGGAGAACTAACAGGCAGCCAGCCTCAAAAGAAGGGTCTCTCTATCCAGAAAGCAGAATTCTCAGGAATATTTACTCACAGCTCTACCCACTGGAGTTTCTACCTCATCAGCTTATTATCTAGAATGTTGAGATTTCTTTCTTGTAAAATACTAAGGGGAAACGAAGTGAAATCTTACAAAAATATTTCATCTAAAATGATTTAACATCAGAGATTAAATATCTTCATTTTTCATCATATAAAGTCCATTAGTCCTCATCACACTGATCTTAGTTTTCTTAGCTTCCCATAGACCCATTAAGAGGTTGTTATGGATCTAGTCCATATATGGAGAAGTGTTCGAGAATAGTAGTAGCGTTTGTTCCACAAAGAGGAGAAATGCGTAGTGTTCTGAGACTGCAAAGGAAGAAGCTAAGAAATACTATAAAAATAATGGTAGAGCCTGGAGTTTTAGCATCATGGCAGATCAATGTGCAAGACTCTAGAGGAGAGGGGGAGAGAGAGAGAGAGAGAGAGAGAGAGAGAGAGAGAGAGAGAGAGAGAGAGAGAGAGGAGATTCTGAGGATACACTATCATGAATGAAGTAGATGTGCTCAAGAAAAGAGTTGAGCACTAGGCAGTCTCATGACGCCGTGACAGTGATGAATGACACGCTGAGCAATTTGTGAAAACCTAGAAAGAAGCAGATTTTAGGTTATTGTTATTTTGATTATAATTACATAAAAGAAAATTGAAAATGCTATAAATTTTAAGGAATTTCTAATTCCAAAAAGACCAGGATAGGTAGGTGGGTGGGTAGATGGATAGATGATAGATAGATAGATAGATAGATAGATAGATAGATAGATAGATAGATAGATAGACAGATAGACAGATAGACAATTATACAGATGAATGTTTATAGAATAGGAATTTACATGTATATGAAACATGGCAAATAGTTTATTGTAAGGATCATGTTTTAATCTATATATTGCATATTAACCAAAAGACCACAGTATCACCATCCTCCCTCTCTTCCTCCCTCCTCCACTTCCCTTTCTCACATCTAGCCTGTATTCTCTGTCCTGCTCAGCACCATGCCTTTCCATAGGCTTGGTGTACTTTGAAAGGAAAGAGAGCTGAGTAAGTTACACTTTCACATACATTTTCATGAAGAAATCAGTAATAAAAATGAAAATTCAACTCATTTTAAAAAAAAAAACACTGCAATTTTGTTCCAAGGTCCAGATATCATGACAAAATATCTTCTGACATGTGAGTCTAGCTGTAACATGTAAGATTTCTCAATCTCCAATTCTTTGGAATTATTGGTTTTTAGAGCCACTCCTTAGGAGCAGTGCTGGCTACCACTGTAACTGTAAAAACTATTCTTTGATGGACTAGACATCCTACGTGCAAATGCTAGCTCTGACCACAGTGTGAGTCTGTTCACACGCCAGTCTGTTCTTGGGGCCATCAGAGTGTTGTAGACAGCCAGCTGTGTCTTTCAGGCTGTCACTGTGTGGGCTTTCCTAGGAAAAGTAGCACAACAACAGCCGAAAGGACCAGGAATAGTATCCATATTCATATGCATTTGATTGACACTGGCTTGTATTGTCTTTGTATAAGCCTGCTGAGAATCTTTGTCCTACTGGCCATTATGATTTCCAAATATTCTAAGGTTTTACAATATATTTGGCAAAATTACAGAGTTGGAAGACGCAACTTAAAAATAAAATTCCTAGACCATTAGTCTGTGGACTGTGGTTTGAGAAATTACACTCGAGCGCCAGTGTGTTACCCAGTAGAATTTACTCAAGACTTTCAGATTTGAAAGGCCTTTTCACTAATCCTATACCCTCCAGAGAAAAGATGAATGGTTGATTTGTTATTTATTCCCCCAAAATGAGGACTCTCTGGACTTGAAAAGAAACATTCTAGCATTTTTCTCCTTCCCAGCACTTAAGGCCACCTCCCTTCAAAACTCCCTCCTCAGCTATAAGTATAAAAGACAAAATTTAATAAAAGCTCATAACGGACCAATAAGCAGAAAGAAAACCATGTTTCATGTAATCTTCTAGTCAATGCTGACACGACTGTAATTATTCTCCTCATTTATAGATAGAGGATCTAACTCTTGTTGAGTTAAGACATGTGGTCAAGACTGAGTGGACAGCTGTTGGAACCTAAGCCCGTAGTATGAAAGCTAGCATCTCTCAATTCCCAATGCTTCCCAGCAGCCAGGTCTAAGCCCCTCTAGTGCCTGCGACCTCAAAAAAAGTCTTCACAGGACCTTTCCGTTTCTCCTACCTCCGTGTCTCTGGACCTAATCATTTCTCCCACTTCTGTGTCATAAGTGCATGTTAGATATTTCTTCAGTATTTTTTTATTTAAGGCCAAAAAAATATATTCAGAAGGATGAATACGTCTGCAGAGGGACAGAGTGGGCAGACTGGAGGTCCCTTCCCAAACAAAGGCTGTGTACATCTTGTGCCTGCGTGAGCTGCTCCACACTTGAGAGATCCTAGAGGAACACAAAAGACTTAAAAAAGGGGAAGAGCCATCCAGCCAAAGGATAAAAGCCTTCTTGTGTCCTCTCCTTCCAACTTGGGCCCCACTGAATGCCATTTGTTTAAATAATGATCAGAACATAATAGTTACGATGAGGTTGCCTAGAGCCCAGTCATTCAGTTCTGCTCCGCTAAGGATGGAGAAGAGAAAGACAGAGAAAGAAAGAAAAATCTGCCTTGATGTGTCTGGGGCATGACTCACTGGGCTCAGATTTCTATACACTGGTGTTTGAACTGGAATCCCCAGATCCCTCAGTTCTAGGGAATAAAGAAGTTGGCAAACAGACAGGACCTCCCTCCTTCTCAGATAAATGAGGAAATGAATAAAGTGGAACAGAGGGCACTCCTAAGCACAGGGCAATTATCAAAACTGTGCCCAAATGACACTCCTTTTCTGTTACTCTGCGGGGTAGGCAGTGGGAGGGTATTTTGGAACAGGATAGCTAGATAAGGACTGGGACTGCGATCTTTGGCATTATTAGATTGAGGTCTAACTCTTCCTTGCTCAAGTTGTCTGACTGTGATACAGTTAATATTACTTCTCTGGGCCTTAGTGTCTTTAGCTGCCTTAGTGGAGAGAATAACCATAGGCTTTATAAAGACTGAATTATTTACTGCCCAAGCTGAGACCTCTTCTCCTTTCCGCTTTAACCACATGTCCATAAAAAACAAAAACCAAGGATGGGGGATGTAGCTGAGAGGCACAGTACTATCCTGGCATGTACAAGACCCTGAGTCTGATCCCTGACCCCACAGAAAAGCAAACAAACAAAACCAAAAACATGCTGTAGTTAAATCCTGTATAGTCCTTGCTGTCTATCATGTATTAAATCCACTGCTGTCACTGGAGCACCATGAAGCCTGGCATGCTAATCTACACAGGCAGAAACACGTGGTCCTAACCTCCAGCAGAGGGAATAAAATTGGAAGTATTTCAAAATGTCCCCTATCAACCCTTTCCACATAGTTATCAAATAAAACCAGAGAAAATAGTGATTGTCGGTAGTAAGGAAATCACCATCTCTCCCACTCCACTGTGGTAGGATTCCCCCTCCTCTCACTAGGGAACTGAAGACTGCCAGGCTCCTTGAGAGCAAATGGGGATTGCATTATTCCTAGCTCCTAAAAATTTCAAAGAAACAACAGTATTTATTCACTAAAGATCAGTACACGTCAGCCTCAGAAATTTGATCTTGGTCTGATTTGGCTAATTAATTAAACTATTTTATTTCCTTTTTTGTCCTTGCCTAGCTAAAACTATTCCCAGGCTGAGCGCCCATGGGTGTTGATCTTCAAAAAAATGTAATTGAGGAATTTTGGTCACAATGTGAGGCCCTCAAAATGTAATCACTGGAGTACAGACTCAAGAGGTCCTTAAAGTCAATTCTTTCATTTTTCATACAAAGAACTTTCTGAGACATAAGAAGGCATCAGGCAGACTCAGTGCCGAATCTCCCCAGTGCAGAACTAGACAAACTTTCTTTGTCTCAGAAGGCTCCCCATGCAGGGGGGCGAGGCTCTTCCCACAAGACTGGCATGACTCTTGATGCTCTTTCCTCTGTAAAAAGCCAAGCACAGTGGTTAATGGTCTGTTCTTCCTGTGTTGAAAATAAAAGTGTTTTCAGCACAAAAATGAAATAGCTAGAAATTTGAAAAGAGAAAGTCACAAGGCTTATTTTAGATTGTCCTGCTTTTGGGAAAAGAGAGAGGAAGGACAAGAGAAAGGGAGGGAGGGAGGGAGAGAGAAAGGAAGGAAGGAAGGAAGGAAGGAAGGAAGGAAGGAAGGAAGGAAGGAAGGAAGAAAGAAAGAAAGAAAGAAAGAAAGAAAGAAAGAAAGAAAGAAAGAAAGAAAGGAAAAAGGAAGAAAGAAAAAAGGAAGGAAGGAAGGAAGGAAGAAAGAAGGAAGGAAGGAAGGAAGGAAGGAAGGAAGGAAGGAAAA
>CABHPQ010094751.1:0-12137 GCA_902168405.1 Peromyscus aztecus | reverse complement strand
CCTACCTTGCCAGCAAGCTCTTAGGATTATTGTCTGTTTGTCTCTTCTCCCCAGCACTGGAGCCATAGGCATGCACAGTCATGCCTGACATTCTACCTGGGTTCTGTGAATTCTAACTCAGGTCTTCATGTTTGCAAAGCAAATACTCTTACCCACTGAGCCGTCTCCTCAGCTCATGAAAGAGTTTTAATCTAGAAACTCTTGCAAAAGTACAGGAAGCAAACCACTACCCCACAGCCAATGAACTGTGCATATCTTCCAGAGACCTAACAGGAGATGATCTGTGGTTAAGGGCACCACATATTTCATGAGATCTTCATTTGCATATTTAACGAGATCTGCATTTGCATATTTCCTGAAAAACCAATGGCTCCTGAGCAAAAATTCTCTTGTTTAATCACATCCATGATCATTAGCAAAAGTGACTTGGGCTGCATTTAAAATCACAGTGATGCTTTGCTCTTAAAGAAGCAACCCCAAATTACCTCTGTTTCCTTCAAACCAGTGAAAACATTGATTAGAGGCAATTGCTCCCTGGAGCATGCTGAGAAGAGAACACTGCGGGATCACTTCAGAGAAAAGATAGCTTTCAGAACTCTGTACGTGATTACGTAACTCCACATTGCAGCAAAGTGCTCCCACTCCCTGCAACTCTTTGAGCTGCGGGGAAGAGAACATGAGCAGTATCTTGGCCGGTGCGTGCAGTTTCAGGACCGGAAGGATCTGCCAGGCTGTTTTCACTAATGGACTTCAGGAAGAGAATTCTCAAACATGGCATGTTGAAAGCAGATTTGATGCGAACATGCTGTGGCTCTCAGAATGTCAAGCCCTTTGGAAATGCAAGGCACTCAAGACAGCCCCACCTGATCAAAAATGGCACCAGCATCAATTAACGCCAACAACTGCAATTAGGAAACCACAGACGAGCAGGGACATGAGAGCTTCTAATTTCTCTTTGCCCGGATATCTGTTCTTGGTGACACCTGTCATGTTTCATTGATGTGAATACTTTTGGAGGCTAGTCACCATCTTCTTGAAAATTGCATTTCTGGCCAGAGATCCCTAGGCACAGTATCAATTTATCTCCATTTGCAATAACTCCCTAGACAATCCCTAAGTATTTCCAGGCATGGAGCTTTTCCATTTGAGGAAGGGTGCAAGGCAAGGGCTAGTTGCAGCCATGTAGTTGAATACCGATTTTTGGAGAAATGAAATTAGTAGTTATGTAGGGTAACAGATATCACAAGCACTGAGACAGAATATGGCAGCTGTGCTTGGGACCACTTTCACATTGCCAGTCAAGGAATTAGGAACAAGGGAAGTGGTCTCATAAGTTGTAAATGTCCCCCTAAGAGACTGAAAAGTGACTAGCATTATTTTCTACCATGCTGAGAATGCTATGCAGAAAAGTTGATCAAGACAAAAATCACCCTTTACTGCATATATCAATTTTTAAACTGTCATCCATACCTATGGATGCAAACATGTCTGTCACCTTGCAAGAGGCTGGAGGATGGGACTTAGAATAAAAATACATATTCTTAGATAGACACACAGACAATGCACACACTTGACATTCAATACCACCTTGTAAGTGAAACATACAGTGAAGGAAAGTGTATGGAGACTTCCTTGCTCTTAAAGTCTGGAGGCTAATTGCTTCCCTCTTTTACCTGCTCATAAGATATATTTCTTTAACAATATTAAGCTTCTTTTCTTTGATGACCTTGGAAATCGGAGAAGTCTAGCCAAGTGCAAGCACAAGCTTATCCCTGTTGTCAGTTTTGGACAGATACATCCGAGGACTCCATGATGGAGAGATGGGATGTTGTTTTTGCCTTCTCCCTTGTTACCAGAAGTCTATTAAGAAAACACTTTTCTAGATATTTTCTTTCAACTTGAAGTGATCCACAAACTTTTGCTACTAGGGTGCATATTGAATGTGTACCTTTATCTCAGCTTCCTGGTGTCTTCCTTACCTAATAGAATCAAGCTTAACACATGAAATCTTGATGGATGATCCTGGGTAGTTAATCGAATCTTATCCTTCTATTAATCTAATTTTTTGTCATAGATGGAGTCTCAGCAGTTTATCTTCAGCAATAATCAGATTTCATTTTTAATCCAAGTAACTTCAAATGGGTTTTAACTTCTAAACCTTTCCTTTGTTCTGTTGATATTTACCTGGAGAAGATTCACCATCCACAAGCACTTTCCTTGTATTGGTAGTTTTCTACATACTTCTCTTCCTGGGTCATATGCATGACCTCTAACTAAGATGAATATGTGGTAGAGGTTGGAGAAAACTTCATGTTTGGAAGATAATGGCAGGGTGGAGAGGTGGAAGAGTTTAGAACCTTGTGGTTTACCTGACAGATTCCTCATTTCTACAGTGGAGAGTACAGTCTTGTGACTTCGTGACTGCAGTGAGTGAGGTGGATGTGTGATTCCGAGTCGACGCTGAGAATGATTACACTCCTATGAAGTTCTAACATTTGATGTTAAGAGCTAATAGTTCATCATGTCTTGAAGAAGAAAGCATGAGCGTTTTGAGAGTGCATTCTGAACTGTCATTCTTTCTCCACCTGGAAGACTCATGGTCTGTGAGAATAGGACACAGTCTAGTGTGTTTACAGTATTTTGGTAAGGGAGGGAAAAGAACGGTGGTTGATGGGGACTGAGTAGGCACTGTAGAGAAGGATACAGTGGGCAAACCACTCCGGCCTGCAAACTTGGGGTGGGGAGAGAGGCCCGAAGGCTCACTACTTGCACCAAGTTGATAGGAGCGCCTCAGACGTCCACAGCCCAACATGAGTGCATTTCACTGGCAAAGAAAAGAGGAAGGTCATAATACCAAAGAGTATTCAATTCAGGCGTCACCTGTGTTCAGGACAGCATCTTGCTTGTACTGATATTTGTTTGTTTAGAGTGGGACTCTCTGGGAACCTAGTACCTGTGCACACATGGAGATTTATATTTAAACTAATTCAAGATAAATAAGCAAGATGATACTTACTCAGGATACTGGCTACATTTTGAGTGCTCAACAGCTCAGCAACTACTTGTGGCAAGTGACATTGGATGGTGTAGGTTTAGACCATGTGCCTGATTCAGCAGGCCCATTATCACCATGGAAACACCGGGTTAAGTTTGGGGTTACTAGCTCCATTGTGAGCTTGTAGTAGGCTTGTGCTACTTACCCTCTGAGCTTCACTGTCCTTGAGGGTTAGGTAGAGATTAAGAACACTCATTTTGCACATTACAGAGAACAATCAAGTTATGAGAAACTCCAGTCTGGTATACAACCCAAGAAATGGCCAACAAATGGCATGTGTTTAATAAGAATAATAGTATCAATAACAATAACTCTGATATTGTAAAAAAAAAAATACTGGTTAAAGGCACCAAATAGTGGACACTCCAGTGTAGTCTTTCTGGTAGGGAACACAAGGCCAACACTCGAGGACCTCTTTCCAACAAAGTGTCAGCTTTATCAAAGTGAGATAGCCACATCCAAAATGCAGCTAGTTAAACTGAATCTATCTTCATACCTATTATACAGATTCATGACAGTTAGATTTGGACAGTAAGGGAGAAATTCAAGTATTAGGTGATTTTTTTTCCACAAGAAAAACAGTCACTGTAAAGGTTAAATCTTCATCTAAATGCACGTTAAACCCTGAGCATGAATGCCCTTTCCCTATCAAAAACACACTCTTTTGTGCAGTTATTAATACAAGATTAGTTCCCCCCCCCTACTTAATATTCGGAATGTACCGTGACAAAAGGTGGCCCCTAGGCAGACTGAAGAAAAAGAACCAGCAGCAGGATTGCTCATTACAATGACAATGAGATACTGCTTTCTAGCAAACAATGTTTTCTTTTGTTTTTCCTCTCCTGATAGGAAACCGTGAAAAGCTATTCAATGCATCCTCTCATGTTCCGTTTCAAATGCATCCCTGACAGCCATTTCAGAGGCCCTCAAGTTGAAATGAATAGTCTCCAGATTTGGAGAACAGCAGCTTGTATAAGTATCATAGTATAGCAAAGCTATGGGGAACTGCTGGGCACAGGAGTAAATACTGCAAACTCCTGGGTTATTTCTGGTGGGTTATTAGGTGGTGGTGTCGCCTCTGCTGCAGCCAGCGGCAGCAGCACCTCTGTCTGCATGTGTCCTCTCTCTATGAATGTTGTCAAATTCCTTTGCAAAACGTCTCCTCTTTTCTTTTCAATAAGGCCGAGAGACACTCTGCACTGTGCAGCTCTGGCTGTGACTCCGGGATCTCAATGGTCCTGATGGGAACAATTCAGGCTCCATCTGCTCTGAACCGCAGAGGGGCTCTTTGGTCAAGCGAAGGCCCCGTATGGGTGCACCGGTGACTGGCATTCTGTCAAGACTGGGCTTAAGAAGCATATTTGTCCTGCTGATGATGGTGACAGTTTATGAATGAGAGGATTTTGATACTGGTTAATTAGAGGGAACTTGATTGCAGCATCTGTCACACAGCAGCAAACAGTCCCTTCTGTGTGTTGTTCAGACAGTTTTCCTTATGGCGTACAAAACAGCTAATAGAAAGGGCCATCGATACTCCAGAGATGAAAAACACACTTAAATTTCTTTTCTTTTTTTTTTTTTTTTCTGACAGCATAAGGTCTATCGATATGGTGCCATCTTATCAAAACGACCCCTAATTACCGAGAGCAATACTAAACCTGATGTTTGCTAAATCCTTACACTGGCTATTGTTCTAAACCCTGTGCTGGAGTTTACACAATGGGTGGACAAACTTTCTAATATTACGGATATCCACAATACACTATGTTTTCTTACAATGTAAGATGGTAACAAAACTCACTTTTAATGTTGTGAAACTTGGAAGATGAGGTGATATTTGGGGCATTCCTATGGCTTCCTAGTCAGCTCAAGTTGGGTAACAAGATGTTCACAAAGATGCAAGAGCTAGAGGAACAGGAAGTTTGCTGTGAGATTGTGTCTCCTAGAAATATCAGAAAACTACACCCATGAAGCCTCACCAACGTGGCTGCCTAAATAAGACCAGAACAAGAACAAGGATGACATCAATAAACACGCTAACACGAATAACCAATTGGCAAATGATCAGCCCTGAAAACATAAATACAAGTAATATAATACTGACTGAGTAGGTTGTATTTTTGTATTTAGGAGTATATATATATTTAGGAGTATATATATTACTTAGGAGAATATATATATATTAGGAGTATAAATATACACACACACACACACACACACACACACACACACACACACACACCAACAATTAAAAGGAAAACAGCCATGAATTTCAGAGAGGGGTACACATGAGGGTTTGGAGGGAGAAAATGATAGGTAGGAAAGAATGGAATTATAATATAATCTCAAAATATTATCATTAACAACAATAAAAAAGAAAGCAAGCTTGTGTTCTGGT
Organism: Peromyscus aztecus; assembly: GCA_902168405.1. Taxonomy (NCBI): domain Eukaryota; kingdom Metazoa; phylum Chordata; class Mammalia; order Rodentia; family Cricetidae; genus Peromyscus; species Peromyscus aztecus. The sequence continues at coordinate 6,684 of CABHPQ010094751.1, read as the reverse complement.
CAAAATGCAGGTGATTAAAGGCTCTTGGTGTTACACTCTCAATTCCAGCAAATCCCTTCTGCTTGAGTGTCCAGGTTTCTTGACTTGCTGGCCTCCCCAGGTATGTAGTTGATTTCATGATGTGGTTGGTATCAAAGTCTAGCCACTTACAATAGTGAGCAAAGTCAATCCAAATGACATAAGCAGACCCTGGTAGCAAGGGATTCTCTGCAACTCCAAATAGCAGATCACAAGTCCTCTCCTTGGCTTTTAATCTCATCTCCTATACTGGCTGGTTTTCTATGTCAACTTGACACAAGCTAGAGTCATCAGGGGAAGGAGCCTCAGTTGGGGAAATGCCTCTTTGAGATCCAGCTGTGAGGTATTTTCTCATTTAGTGATCAGTGAGGGAGGGCTCAGTCCATGGTGGGTGGTGCCATCCTTGGGCTGTTGGTCCTGGGTTCTATAAGAAGGTGGACTGAACAAGCTATGGGAAGCAAGCCAGTAAGCAGCTCCCCTGCATGGCCTCTGCTCCTGCCTCCAGGTTCTGGCCCTGTTTCAGTTCCTGTCCTGACTTCCTTGAGTGATGAACAGCAATGCTGAAGTATAAGCCAAATAAATACTTCCTCCCCAACTTGCCTTTTGGTCATGGTGTTTCGTCACAGCAATAGAAACCCTAACTAAGACATTTCCCTTCTGTACCACGTTTCTACAACCCATGATATTAGACACTATTCCAACCACATGGTACAGCTCTTTCCTATTCAGACTCCACAGCCAAGCCTCCCTTTGCCTCCAGATCTTGGCACTACCCAAATACCAGTATATTTCTGGATCTTTCCATGCCTCCATTTTATCATGTGTAAAATGAGGTTGATGGCAGTAGTGAGTATCTCCTAAAGCAGTTGTGATGATTAAATGTCTTAATGCACATGAGAGACTTAGTACAGTGCCTGGCACTTGGCTTTTTGAATTTTCAACCCAACTTATTGCCCCAGCCAGCAGGGTCTTCAACAGGCCCTGAAGGGAGGGCCGGCGAATGAGAGGTTCAAGAGACACAAAGAATGAGAGCAAGACAGGATGTCTGATCAAGCTCCAAAATTTTATTTCCTCTTAAGGCATATATAGGCAAGGGCAAATGGGGGTGCAAGCAGGGAGGGGACTTTAATCATGGGTTGTTCAGTCAGCAGGGAATGTTGCTATGGGGATTATCTGTCTATTCTTGCCTAACTGCCTAACTGCAGCACGGTCACCTGATTTCTGAGAAGAGGTTCTGGTGCTATGGAGACTTAAGCAATGCCTAGATCTAGGAAAAGAGGAGAGAAGTCCAAATATGGCAGCATGTGTGTTAAGGGTCACTTAGGCTTATGGCTCCCGTCAACTTACTATTTCCTCTACCGACCCCATTTTCCCTTCTTTCTCTCTGCTTGGCCTCTTTATTTCACCAGGGACAGTAGTGGGAAGCATAGCTGGACAGAACTTTTGGGAGGTGGAGTGCAGATGCAGCTCTTATTTTCTGACTCCAGAATTATTTTCCCTGGAACTGTAAGACTCTCTTGACTCATTTCTTTCCTAATTCACCTTTCCATATTCAACTAACATTTAAAGAACTAGTAGATCATGCATGAATTCTAATCAAACCAGGGGTGGTGGAGAGAGGGAGAGGGAGAGAGGGAGAGAGGGAGAGAGGGAGAGAGGGAGAGAGGGAGAGAGAGAGAGAGAGAGAGAGAGAGAGAGAGAGAGAGAGAGAGAGAATGGGTATGCGTCAGGGAGAAGGAGGAAAAGGAAGAGGAGGAGGAGCAGAAAGAAAAAGAAGATGAAGAAGATGAAGAAGAAGAAGAAGAAGAAGAAGAAGAAGAAGAAGAAGAAGAAGAAGAAGAAGAAGAAGAAGTTATTATAAAGAAAAATGAACACAAATATAAAGTAAAGGAACCAGGCTGAGTAGGGCAATGATAAATATCCTCAGGACTGAAAATCTAGTATAAGGAGCTTGGCTCATTTTAGTCTTTGAATAACTAAATTTGTGAGTAAGTGAAACTCGGTGTCAATGGCATGATCAAACCGGCAAGTTCAACATATTAAGGGCTAGATGTTAAATGTCAAAGTATTTGTAGCCTAATTTCTCCCGACAGAGAATCTATGCCAGGGTCAAGCCCATGGTTATTTTTCTTGTCGCACTAGCAAAATACTCACAGAAGCAGCTTAAACGAGGGAAGGTTTTGGCTCAAGGTTTCAGGGGATTTCAGTCCATCTTGGAGAGGAGGGTGTGGGATCGAGAGACTCAGAACAAGCACAGCTCTTGAGAGCCCTCTGGGATCTGTTCCCTTTTGGGATGTGGCATGCGGGCCTAAAGCGTAGGATGCATAGGGGGTTTTAGTATCTATTTTCAGTGTGTTGCCCTGTGTCCATACTCCGCAGACAGACAAAGGAGCATTCAAGGGAAGGTGTGCATTGTCACCAGTGACTTTAGTTAATATGAGATTTCTATAAAGCATCTGCACCTGCCATTAAGATAACACACTTTCAAAGCCTAGTCAACCCAAAACTTTGCCAGGTAAGCACTTGGTGTGAATTCTGCTCCTCCCATATGGGCTTCTGATTAGTAGCCAGTGTACGTAAGTGGTTGCTTCTGAATGCATAGCGAATGCAGTTGTACGGAAGAGGCTGGCCTGCATAAACAGGGCATTGTGCAAGTCTACTGTTTCTCCACGCCGCATTGAGGATTGCTCAGATGGCTCAGCACAGCAATCTTTGTCTTTTCCGTGTTCTCTTAGAGGAGACTTGGCCTTTGTGAGCCCTTCGATCATTTATCTCTCCCACCCTCAACAGGGGTTGCGCACTAAATGATTTCCTCCACAGTGGCCATCCCACCCCTGGCTGCTTTTTCACTGGCTCACATCAAATCTATTTGTGCTATGCAGATGCCTGGACAATTAGAGACAGCAGGTCGTCTGAGGAGAGTAAGATGGCAACATTCACGGAGGACAGTGGCCCTCTGCTTCTCAGGCACACCTATGTACAATGGGCCTTTGTTGGTTTGTGTAGAAGAGACTTTCAAGTGCTGTGTTGATAAATACAGATCCTTAAGTGAACTCCCTTTCTAAGACAGCTTGGCCGGAGCTGCTGCCTGGCTTCTGGAAGCAGGCGGAGGATATGATTTCCTATCAGAGCTGTGATGTAGACAGAGAACTTGGCAAGGATCTGCTTTTGTATGGCCTCGAGATGCCGAGGCACAAGTTCTTATCTTCCCATTTTCCATCCAAAGGTAGCAACCCTGCAGAGTCAGACTAAAGTAGGAGAAAACGAAGGGAGCAGAGCACCCTCAGCAACTGAATGGTAATCTAAGGGGATAGGGTGGGACAGTGTAAGTGGTACCGAAATAGATTGCAACATCAAAGCAATGATGTTGATTGTTAGGCAGAGACTGACAAGGCAGAGGGCAAGTTAATGCTTGGGATGCTTTCGTCAGATGTGCTCCATATAGGATGAGCAACAAAAGCTGAACCCAAAGTCCTCATGGTCAGCAGGACATCATTGACAGGAACCAAGACTAGAAGAGATGAAGAGAAACCACAGTCAACCTGGCATGACTATCTGGAAAAAGCAGGGTGTGGTAACTGGAGGAAGAGTCTTGTAGCTAGACTGCTCTGGTATGAAGTCTGCATCTGGTCCTTATTATCTATTCACAGTAATAGTTCTCTGTGCCCCAGTTCCTTTGGCTGTAAAATGGGAATGATTGCCCTAGAGCTTACCTAACTAAGCTGCTATGAAGGTTATGTGAGTTGAACTGATTTTCAACACATTTAACAAATTATGGCTGATAGCAATGTACCACATCGATGTCTGATAAATAAATATTGAATAAATAATGAGCCTTTCTAGTACTCCTTTAATATTTGATTGTACATTTACCGGGGATTAATGTCTGTCTAAATTGAGAGCATCTTTTATTTTCGTGAGAATTGTTACTTCACTTTGGCACTATGAAGATATAGCAAAAATCTGGTTGGGGAATCAGTTCATGAAGATATAGACGTTTGAATACTCCAAATAGGGACGATATCATTCAAAACTTCATGTTAAAACACGTACCTTGTAAGGTTATCTTCTCAGTAGGCACACTGATGGTACTGGTAACAGAGATTGCAAAGAACAGGAAGTCCTGTGTTCCTGGATCATCACATCAGATCTGTCTAAGGAAGGTCCCAGAAGGGGGCAAGTTTCACTGCAAGCAGTCAGGTGTCTATCCAAGAGTAATTCATGTGATGGGAAAGCAGGTGACTCCGAGTACCTTTTTACCCCACACAGGTTGTCCTGGTCATTCATTCACATACCAGCAGTGTCACATACATACATCTCTATCTACTAGTGCCACATTTTATACCAATTCATCCCCAAGGGTCTGTGAGTACAGACAAAGATTTGCTGTTTATTTTCACAGGGTTTTTGTCCTCCATCCAAAGGAGTACATCCAGCTTGTAAGGCATTAGCCTTTGCTTTCCACGTCACCAGAAAAACAACAACACCAACAGGAAACTTTTAACGTTTAAAAACAAAACCTGCTTAAAATAAAACCAGTTGTGGCTGCTAGCGAAGAGGAAACAGAGCATGGAAAATGCACAGCAAGGTAAGATGCTACGTTTGTCCACGCTTCTGTCAGTAGTTCAAATCTCAAAGCCAGACTCACCACAGTGGGGTGAGGAGGCACCAGGAGACTTCACTGCTGCTGTGCACTGCTGCTTCCTCCACTGCCATCCTCCTGTGTCAGCCTGCCCCCTGTTCCTTTTCCTCACCCTTTCTTTGTTTGCATAAGCCACCTAGTTGTGTTCATGTGTTTAATTTTCTGCAGTGTTTTCATAGAAAATGAGAGTATAACCAGTGTTTCCTGCATACTGTTGTTTTTTGTTTATTTGTTTGTTTGTTTGTTTTCTAAACTGTTTTCTTGATCTTGGCACATTTATTTTTCCTAACTATTTACTTTATAGTTTGTGTAGTTTAATAGTTAGGAAAAAAAGCAAGCTAGGGTCAATATGACTTCTTGATAAGCATGGCTTAAAACATTCAATATTTCTCTTAAGGCTCTGACTGGTATTAACAACAATATGTACCCACAAGTTTCACTGATATAAAAAAAAAAAAACCATGACACTGTGACAGGAATCTCCAGAACTAATACACAGCCTGAGGACAGGTTTGGTTGGAATGACTTGGCAAAGGAAAACATTATTTTTATACATTACAGTCACCTTACTCTATGGTGTACTCCCTTCTCAGGATATGTGAGGGATAGTGGGTCACACCTTTAATCCCAGGACTTGGGAGGCTGAAGCAGGAGGATGTCTATGACCCTGAAACAGTGTGAGTTACAGGGTGAGATTCTGTCTCAAAAAAAAAAAAAAAAACCAGTTTTTACAATGTGCATTTCTTCTAGCAGGAGCAATTAAAGTCAGGGTAATACAAGCTCAGTATATAAGGCAGACACTGTGAGCAGAGCCAAAATGAAATGAAATAGCCATGACCTAAAATCCACTATGATGAATTGTTTAAGCCAAGTACTAGATGTTCTGATGTAAGTATTTGGCCTGGATTCAATAAAACAATCAGTTCTCATAAGCTAGCCCATAAAAGAGCCACAATGTTAAGATAAAAACATGAAATCCTAGATCATATCTATAGCTCACAGATTTATGAAACACATTAGCCAAAGTTCTCCTCAGAGTTGTCCTACAATTGTTTTTTTTTAAAGAGAGAGAGATGTAAGACATACACAGAAGAAACACCATTTGCAATGGCAGAACTGAGTGCTTTTCATATAGTCACAGGCTTTTGCAACCATTATGACTGATTCTAATTTTTTATCTTCAAAGCTTAATACACTTTAATAGTCTATCTCATTCTTCCTTTTTTTTAAACCAACCATTGTCAACCATTAATCTACTTTTTATCGCCATTGACTTATCTGTTCTAGAAATTTAATACAACAATAATTATGTAAAAAGTGATCTTTTATGTCTAACTTCTTCTTGGTGTAATATTTTGAAGTTTCTTCATGGTTCATTCTTTTTTATGGCTGAATAATATTCTACTGTGTAACTATACCACATTTCATTTTGCTCATTCATAAATTTATGATGTAATGACATTTGGATTGCCTTCATGGGGATGACTACTGTGAATAATGTTGCTGGGAATTCCTAGCATCTGGATATAAACTTCCATTTCTCTTGGGTACATAATGACACTGTATAGTATTTAAATGGCTAAAAACTTTTCTTTAGGTGTGCCATTTTACATACCGACACTCATGTCTGAGGGTCCAAACTTCCCTACACCGTCACGAGCACTTGCTGTGCTCAAGTCCCTCTGGTGGATGTAAAATGGCATCTCACTGTGCTTTGGATCTGTGTTTCCTGAGGCTAACCATACTGAACACCCTTTCATCTGCTTATGGGCCACTTGTATCTCTTCCTTGGATAACTGTTGATTCATGCCTCCTTTTGATCCTTTAAGTGGGTGAGTTTGTCTCTCAAGTGTTACTTTTAAAGTTTCTTTATAGACTATATACACCACCCCTTTATCAGATACACAACCTGCTGATATTTCCTTTGGCTTTGTAAGTCATCTTATCACAGTCTTACTAGCATGGTCTTACAGTGGATTATTATAAAGCATTCGCTGGTATTTAATCCCGCAGTTTCTAATATG
>CABHPQ010094747.1:0-21946 GCA_902168405.1 Peromyscus aztecus | reverse complement strand
CACACACACACACACACACACACACACACACACACACACACACACACCCCTCTTATTTTAGGAAGAAATTCTATGACAATCTACATTTCTCTCAGTCTGTCTTGTAAAGAAGAAATCTTGTATTTGACTGAAGAAACGCCCCAAGGCATACTATATTGATTTATAAGAAGACATTATTCCCCCCCCCAAGTTTGCTTATTTTGCTATACAAATTTTAGACAATGTTTGAATTTCCCCCACTCCCAAAAAAGAGTCGATGGATAAACACAATGTGCTAGTTGAAAAGAGAAAGAATGTCATCTCCAGGACACTCATGGAGGTTAGCTCTCATTTCAGATGGCATTGAAGTCAGAAAAGAAAAAGGGTTGAGTTATTTTTCCACCATTGCTGGTCCAGACGAGATTGCATTGTGCCTGTGAGGGTGAAAACTTTAGATAAGCAGGTGGGACAGAAGCAAAATTCTTGTCTTACAGGCAAGAGAAGACTAGAGGCAAGTTCAGAATGATAGATTAGGAACAATGGATCAGAAAGGAAGCCAGTTGTAGACAAACTAGTAGGAGGCAGGAACTTGGAGACTCAAACCTCTTGCAGGATGCTATATCCACAGCTTTGATCCACCTGGCTCCCTTGGCCCTGATCTCCTCACCCCTCAGGTCCTTATTCCTAATTCCCTCAGCCCCCATTCTATCATTGTTCATCCTCTCAGTTCTCACAGGTTTCATCCCTTCAGCCTCCACCCCCTAAGATCCCATCCCATCTGTTCCAATCCCCACATCCCTCACTGTCTCTGCTCCCACCTTTTCAACTCCATCCACTACTCCTTATCCCCTCGGCCCTTCAAAAATCATTCCCATACCCCCCATTCTCAATCTTTCATATCTCTGATTCTTCACACAGTCAAGTATCTTCCAGAAGAAAAGGGCTATGGTTCAGGATATTCACACAGTGAAAAGGAGGACTTATGCCTCCTGGGGGCATGAGGAAGAGAAAACATAAGCAAGAAAACACACAGCAATGAGGCTAATCAGAGGCTGTACAATGACACTTTGATTAATTGGCCAGGTGGGCATGGAGAAGTGGGAAGAAAGAGAGGTTGAAAGCAAACAGCCTGCTGAGCCTGGAGAGCTAAGTGGAGAATTCTCTATCACATCTAGAAAGCAATTGGGAACAATTATCAATTTATTTACAAAGAAATTACAGAAAAAATGTGAAAGCAAATTTATCACATAGGCAATGTGGGTTTTTAAGTTCCCATAGAGAGATTTCCAGAGAATCAATTCCAGATGGGATGAGACCATGAATCTTGAGAAAACAACATAATCAGATATAGGAAGGAAGTGGAGGCAGCTAATCCACTGGATTGTGTATGGCCAGAGTTCGTGTGGCTCCTAACACAGAACAGACGTTGCTTTTTACATTCCCCAATAAGAAATAGAGCCATAGCAACGAAACCAAATGAGACACATCTATTCATGACCACTACACCGGAGAGAGGGGTGCAGCCTTCGGGAAACAACTTCACTGCTTTCCCAGTACTGGTGTGTTTACCTAAGCCTCAAAGTCTGAGTCTGGAAAAGGTAAATTCTAATTTGTACTCGGTCCTAGACTCTCTTGAGCAAGCCACATATTAACATTGAATCTCTGCTACCCTGTCTCTGGAAAAAGGCCAACAGACACCAGGTTCTCAGGGCACCTCCCATGCCTGACAATACTGGATTCTATAATAGCATATGGCTGGTGTTCATTAGAATGGCAAATTAAACTATGCCCATCCTTTACCTTCAAATAATGAACATGCTGATCATATCTTGTATAAACTGATTAAAGTTATTCATTTATTTAGCATTTTGTGCGTCAGAGGGGATTGAACTCACAGTCTTTTGCACACTAGGCAAGTATTTTACCATGAGCTACACACTAACCATTAAACTTGCTTTTAAAAAGCCACAGAATATTTCTTTGTGCTGGCATGGATTTTTAGCAAAGTGCTGACCGAAAACTCTGGTATTACTTTCCAGGCTGGACTCCCTTATTGTGATTTGATGAACCATCAAAGTAATAGAAAATGACACCACATTCCTTTGTCAATAAAGCCTGGGACATGCTGCCATCTCTACTCATTTGAACGTATCTCGATTTCCAAGAAATTGTCAGCCATTTAACTCTCTCTTCATAGCACAAGTGGCTCATTGTCTGGCTATATCATTACAATTGTTCTTTTTCATGAGAAATAGATATTCAAAGGGACCTGAATTACTGACTCAAAATGTTCACATGGAGGAACTTTTCATCACTTATCCTTGAAAGGAATTTTGCTTTATGGTTACTTTATTCTATCATATATTAAAAAGCTGAGTATGTGAATGATGTGATGGATTATAAACAGCCACAGAACAGTGTCCTGTGCTTCATGCCTTCTATTGAGGATGAATTTCTAAAGAATTATGTTTATGTGTTTGTATATGTACTAATATATGCATTGAATCTACATGTCACACCCATGTTTAAATGCTATAAAATAGATGTTTATCATTATATAAATAAGCGAATCTCATATTTCTTATTAAAATGTTATAATATAGTCCTAAAATTTCATATGGTCTAAGGACTCGGGAACATGGAGTAAAGACCTGACATTTACAGTTAAGAGTCCTCTAATGCACCAAAGATGCACTTCTCATTGTTATGCATGCTTCTTCAGTGCATCACTCAGTGTCATAGAACCTCACTTTTGGCTTTAGTAAAACAGCAATTACGTTGAAAAACAAAGCCTCAGTAAATATCATTAGGAGGCCTGTTTTATACATGAAATTTGGTACCCAGAAGACTGGTGTGGTTAATAAAAATATCTCTGTGTATAGAATTTTATTTTGTTATTTATTATTAACACTGTAGTTACATGAATTTATGGGTATATGACATATTTGGTAAATATTTGCAATGCACGGTGTTCAAATAAAAATAGTATTGCTTGGATTTAAGAATTTAGAAAGGGGTCGGGCGGTGGTGGTGCATGCCTTTAATCCCAGCACTCGGGAGGCAGAGCCAGGCAGATCTCTGTGAGTTCGAGGCCAGCCTGGGCTACCAAGTGAGTTCCAGGAAAGGCTCAAAGCTACACAGAGAAACCCTGTCTCGAAAAACCAAAAAAAAAAAAAAAAAAAAAAAAGAATTTAGAAAGGGATAGAAACATGAAAAGACACTTAGCATATAGTATTAAAGGCTTTAATGATGATATAAATTTTTCAAGAAAGTGCTATAATTTCTATGGATAGGACATCAACATTTGCATTGAAAATAACTTCACTAAGCATCCAGTAAGCTAATCGAATGTTGAAAATGCCTTTTAAACTATGAAGTCATATATCAATATCAGTTACTTTCACTAATATATAAAATAAATAAAATTAAATATTTGATATTAACATTTTAATCACAGATTCATCCCCAAATATGGCACATCATTAACTCTATAGAAGCAGATAATTATCAGAAATTTAAAATATTGTCCTCTCTTGCCTTTTTTTTTTAAGTTGATGGGATAAATAAAAATCATGCCTTTCAGGTGTGTTTGTTTTCATTTTAGCACAGTATCCATCTCCATTTTAGAACTTCACTGATATTGAACTTGACAAAAATGCATATCAATCAGTAAAGCCTGGAAAGTCCACTGACATGCTGCCTGCCTTCTCATCACACCGATGATTAATTTTGTATGTGCTAAGTATATTCCATCGCCCATTGTGTGAATGCATTTTCAGAAGAAAGGACTATGTATCACTGAAGCAGGGAGTAGCAACACCAGGGACCCCAGAAGACTGGAGTTTGTTCTTTTGCCAGTTGAGGAGCAGCTATGCCAGTCTCTAGAAATAGCACCATATTCACTGAAGGCTTCAATAAATCAGTTTACAGACACATTCCGCACACAGCCACATTTTTCTGTTACACATTCTGACTCTGTTGCAAGCTAACCTAAAAGGATTTGAATTATTTGTTTACTATTAGTTCATCAGTTAACATTCCTTATTTCTTCTGTTCAGAGACTGAGAATATGCACATTGATACATTTTCCTAAGTTCTACTTACTGCTCAGTGTTATTTGAAACATTATACAAAAATGCACTTGACAGGTTACCCTGGAGGTGACAAGGCATTTGCAAAAGGAAGCCTGAACATCATTTACTCATGGCAGAGGAATGTTCCTTCTTATTTGACTTTTCTAATATCTTCAAATGCCACTGTACACCAATAACAATTTATTTTTAGTGGCACAATTGGTGATGTGGAAAATATTTTTCCTGGATTTAAAAGAGCACATATATTCACACATAAACTTTTGAGTCTATTCCTGCTCCGAATTTAATTTCTTATTATATTAGCTGTAGCCATTTTCCACTGTGTCCAATTCATCTCCCAGTTTTTATGGCCAGAAAAGTATCCCAAAACACTCACGTTGAATCTGTATATGTTAGATGATTAAAATTTTCTGACTATTCCTGTCCCTTAGCACCACAACTCATGGGTTTTCAAGTTCTAGTTACATCCTCACCAAAATACCACCCCACAAAAATCTTGGGCCAGTTCCAATGCAGTGGGACACCACCCCAATATATTCCCAAACACAGGGTTCTGTCCTCTCATTCATTTGCTTTGTAACACAAATAAAAGGGAGGATAAGGTGATCTTTGAGAAACCTCAGGCTGATATTCTCTAGAATCAAAGCAATTTTAATGTGAGTATCAGCATTTTCTTTTATTAAGAATGCTTCTTTATTTTGAGATAATTGGAGTGAATTTTAAAGGGGACAAAAGGAGACAGAGAGAATATAGTATGTGCTTTCCTGGAAATGGCACTTCTTAGAGGCACATCAGCTAGTAAGTTTTCTTTCTTTCTTTCTTTTTCATCTAAAACTGTAGGGGAAGAAAAAACAGCCTCTTTCCTAACCCCTGCTTACACCTGTGACTTATTTTTTTTTTAATCCAAAATTTTGAAAGAACTATAGAGCTACTGTTTGACTGGACAGCAGAGCAATAGCGCTCCCACACAGAGAGGTCATGGCCAAGGTCAGTGCTACTACTGTGATCAGCTAGTCTGTGGAAGGGAAAGTAACAATCAGCATTATTTCATTTTCTATCTCATTGGATAAAAGCTGAGACATAGTGTATGCAAGTTAACTGGCTGTCACCTGACACTGTTCCTTTTCTGTGGGTACCAAAAATCACAGTGAGTGATGAATACAAAAATGTTAACATCACTTTCAGTGGAGAAGAATGTTACATCTTACATTGCTTTTCATCTTGTATTAAAGGTCTAATTACACACCTGACTGCCAAAAGGTTCATCTACTTTTTATTACAAAGTTAATAATAATATTAAAATACCTTTGAGAGGAGTAGCATTTGAAGGGGAGAATAGAAAATTTTCAGCAATTAGAAAATTTTCCTATCAGCTTTCACAGTGGTTAGACTGGAGAAAACCAAAGGTAACATTAAGCTAAGGGGCATCAAACTTTGTAGAGAAGAAAGTTTGTATCATGGTTGTAAAGGACATAGTCTTTCAAAACCAGTGACCTGCTCTGTTTTAGATACAACTATAAATAACATGTTCACGCCCATGAAAAAGTCAAGAAAAAATGTAAAAGAATACACTTATTTAACTCACATGTGTATCTAGGAATGCATTTCAAGATTATTTTGAATTTATGAGGAATTTTATCCTGTGTCATGCTTCTGCCTAAGAACAAAGTCAATACTTCAGATAACTAAAACTGGACCACACAGAAAACTAATGGGTATAAAAACAAAAACAAACAAACAAACAAACCCAGAAAAGAAGAACACTGATTAATACATAGACTAAAATATAAAAAGTATTGATAGCAAATGTTGATGAAAAATTTGAGCATCAAAGCATTGCTTTATATCATTTACAAAGAAATTAATGTGCAATTATATAACCTATAAGGGATTCATATCATTGTACTAATGACTAAGAGATGAAATTCAGCATGTCACTGTCACTGCCTAAATTGCATATAGTTGATGCTAAAATGCTGAGTGCCACGTCTAAGTGACGACAGGTATGGAACCACCCAGTGGAGTGTGGTGGGATCACCAATGGGTTCACATCTGAAGATGATGATGTATTCCCCAGAATTATGCCAAGTGTTTAGCAGGAAGGGGTATTTAAAGAAAGTAACACAGAAACAACTAAATAAATTTCTACCTATGCTACCTCCCTGCAGCCAGCAGAAAAGGGAATTCAATATTAAGCTCAGAAAATATATATTGAGGTCAGTATTATGACCTTGGCAAGGCCAAATGCTCAACAAGTATTCCTAGCAGGCAATGGCAACATGCTCACCATGCTTAGCAGAAGCATCTGTGTGGATTTGAGTTTTTATTAAAGGACTGAAGGGCTGCATTGCAAAGTCTGGCAGAAAGGCACAAAGACACACTCACAAGACCAAACAGTTTAAATGAAGGTAATTTCTTTCACTTGGGTAGTAAAGACAATTACAGAAAGCATGGGGTTAAAGAAACCTGAAAGAAGTCACTGTAAGAGGAACAGCTGAGTTTAGGAAGCCAAGGGAGAGGTGACCCAGATCAGGAGAAGCAAAACAGATAGGCATAAAAACAAAGGCAAGCAGATGCTCTAACCCTCAACTATGAGGGGGGAAAAAAAAAAGGAATGGTATGCTGTCCAAAGAGGTGGAAGAAGATCCGAATGTGAGGAGGGTGTTAACCACACTGATGCAACTGGGGTGCATGGGCCAAGGGTTATAATATTTCCCTTGCTACTAAATGAATCCTGGTGTGAACTGATGCTAATAATTTTTAATTTCCAGGTCCTCTTAGTTATGAAAATGTCTTTGGAGAAATATAAAGGATTCTTGAATTCAAGCACTGAGTAAACAAGCATTGTCACCTACAAAACAAGCTATTCTTGACTAAGAATGTGTCAAGACATCGAGCCATAGGAGACAGGGTGAGTGACCAGTACGAAAAGTGGTAGTTGCAGTGTTTCTTTGTCAGTAACACAAAATGGTATGCAGACAGATTGCACAAATTGAAGGTGGTAACACTGACAATCCCCATGTGAAATCTGTGTCTATCTTAGTGATGGAGATGGTTAGTTACTAAGTATGATAAATTTTTCTATATTTAGCATCACCTTTCAAAAGTACTGATTTTATTTAATCATGTGCATGTGTGTGGGTGTGTGCATGCCTATGCAGGTGCCCACACAGACCAAAGGCATAGAATCCCCCTGGAACTGGAGTAATAGAGGTTGTGAGTTGCCTGATGCCTGATGTTATTTCTAGCAACCAAACCCTAGCCCTGTACAAGGGCAGTAGGTGCTCTTAACCACTGAGGCTTCTCTCCAGTCCTAGCCTTTACTTTTAACTTTTCTTTTAGGCTTTCCCTACAGTTTCCTTTCTAAAAGCTTTATTTAATTTCATTTTTTAAAGAGTTTTAACTAATGTTTAATAGCAGAGAAATATCTGTCACATATTTTAATAGTTAGATTTTACATATTTTTGTTATTTTGTACAATTCATCTTTTTCTTTATTTTATGTTATAAAATATGTTGAGCATTGTTGAATTTGGTTCATAAAATTTGAAGCTTGCACTTATTTGGATTTTCGAAGGAAGATCTTGGTTGTTAAGACTATTGCTTTTTCTATCAATCACACATGAGACTGAGCCACCTTTGCACAACTTGACATTTAGGATTTGAATGCAATTTAACTTTCTTTGTGTTCTCTATTAAGGCATAAATAATAAAAAGTACTTAGTATTTCCTGTGATTGCTAAATTTGGTTGTCAGTTTGACTATATCTGGACTCATCTAAAACAAGGTTCTGGAAACTCTTGAAAGAGATTTTCGTGATGATGTTATTTGAAGTCAGAAAGAGCCACCATACCTGTGAGTGGCATCTTCTGAAGGCAGCCAGGATAAACAGAAGCATAAGAAGGGAATTTTGCTTTTGGCACACTTACTTTCACTCCCTTTGGCAAGTCTATCTATTCTGTGGCTGTGCCTTTCTTTTGACAACATTAGAACTAACTTCTTCAGGATTCTAAAGTTGACTCAAGACCAGAAACTCTCCAGGAATCTTCCAAGCTTTCAGTACCAGATTTGCATTGAGGAGACATACAGCCTGAACAACTACCAGATTCTCAGTCTCTAGTGTGAGGAACTCACTGGTGGACCACCTGAATGCCAACTTATAAGCTTATTTAATCAATCCCTTTTAAATAAATATAGTAATAATATGCTTATAATGCATATTTAATATATATGTATATTCATTCTAACATTTATGTTCCACTTGAGAACCTTGAGTAAAGTAAATACACTTTAAGCTTAAGACATAAAGATATAAAGACATGCAAGTATATGTATATATGTATAAAGAATACCTATTTCTGTATATATATATATAAAATGCATGTGTATATGTATATGTGTTATGAATATATTTAATTGTATATGTTTAATTACATATATACAAAATCCATAAATATACTTGCATGTACAATTTTATAGCATTACATTATATTCAGAGGGAGGTTGAGAGGGAACAAAATCTATCACAAAACCTGATATGCTGAATGTCTTCTGGCTGAAAGCTCTGAAAAGACAGCATCATAAAAATTCAAGGACTTCATTGCCTTTTAAATAACCTATTGGTGTTTTGGACTCAAATGGCTCAAATGTAAGCCTGCTGAACATGTAATATATACAAGCCAGAGGCAGATGTATTTAAGAGATTAATTAAGTTACACATTAATTATACCTTAGAAGTCATTATATTCACTGATTATTTGAGTAGAAATTCCCCACCATTTTCAATAGATAATTATTCAATCACTACTTAGTCAAAAAGTTTACTTCTTTCATTGACTCTTTCTTGAACAGTTCTGTGAAAATATTTTCCCATTGTGTTGTGATTTTGTTACATTGAGCTAAGATTTTTATTTTATTAATTGATTTACTCTCTCTGTCTCTCTGTCTCTCTCTGTCTCTCTCTGTCTCTCTCTCTCTCTGTGTGTGTGTGTGTGTGTGTGTGTGTGTGTGTGTGTGTGTGTTGTAAATCACATTGCCTACAGAAGTCAGAAGATGATGTAGAATGCCCTGGAGCTGACATTATAGGTAATTGTCAGCTGCCTGAACTGGGGGGGAGACAGAAGGAGAGGCCATGAAACACAGAGCAAGCAGATTGAGCAATATGTAGATGAGGTAAATGAGCTCAAGTACAAGAGCTAGTTAGGAACAAGCCTAAGCTATTGGCTAAGCTTTCATAATTAATAATAATTTGCTGTGCCATTATTTGTGAGTCAACAGTCCCATAGAAAAAGTCTGACTATTATATGGTGTCCAAATTTGGGCACACATTTCCACATAAGATCTGAGAAAGCTTAAAATATAAGGTCCCAAACACACACACACACACACACACACACAAAAAAAAAAAACAAAAAACAAAAAACAAAAAACAGAGCCAAACACATCTTCCTAGTCTCACAGTCACTCATGCAGGCTATGGTACAGAGACATATCTCCCAGACACTGCATGTGGGCTTGAGCTGCCAGCTCACCATGAGTTAAACTGTGTGGCTGTTTAAGATTTTGTTCATGCAGACAGAAAAAGTTACAGATATGCAGCAAAACAGGTTCAGACAGAAAAAGAACTCTAACCAGGTTACAGTGTGTTAATGTGTGTAGGCTTTTAAAAAAAGAAAAAAATGTATAGACAGTCATAAAAATAAATAAATAAATAGTTTAAAATAATAAAGTAAAAATAATAAAGTCTTTAAAGAAAGAGTAAAATAATAAAAAAAATATAAGCCACAGGGAGATGGGAAAAACACAAGGAGTCTGGATTCTGTATGTGATTGTGTTGTCTTTAAACTTTTTGATTGCTGATGAGCAAACAATAGCTACTGAGAGACATTGGACTATAAAAACTACTAAATTAAACCAATCTATATATTTAAAACATGTCTTAACTTCAAAATGGAAGTCAAAGAGTATGTTGCTCTGAGGAAGAGGTTATGCTTTTGTTTACACAGAAAATGAAAGACTGTGGATTCATTCAAGGTTAAGGAGGATCAGGTTTGATCAGGGGAGATCCCTTGAAAATCCTAGCTAGAGACATAAAGAAATACACCTTGAAAAACTGTGTGACAGGTAACATATGTTTTATCTGCTCAAATATAAAACAAAAAAATCATCTTTGGCTGGCTTGTGCAAAACACACAGTCTATACTTGTATTAATGCAGATATGTATGCTACCTTTGAAAGTTTGTGTGCTTTCAGAGCAAGGAAACCAGACACCAATAAAAATGGGTGGCCGAGGTCATCCAGCCTCTCAGAATTCCTCTGCTGATGGTTTGTCAAAGTTTTGCATCCAGAACAGCTGTAAAGTTGTAAGCTGAGATGGTCCTGTATCACAGACTATTCTAGCCAAGACTTGACCATTATCCTAATATTCTCAGGATCACCAAAAGGTGCCAGCACCCCCAAATAATAGGAAACAGTCTAGAGAACACAACATCCACATTTCCAAGAGGTAGGATGGGTGGTTTTGGTCATTTGGGGGTTATGGATGTTTGTTTTCATTTAATGGGAATACAGGATAAAAAATAATTATTAGTCTCAAATATTTTACATTAATATAGATTTTTGTATATTGACACAAATTTAAGGTTATTTTTGTTATACTATATATATGTTTCTACTTTTGTTTGGGGTATTGTGCTTATCTGGTTCATTTAAAAATGTAATATATAATTTAAAAACACAAGTTAGTAGTTAATCATCTCTAAAATCTAAATTGTAGTCATTTTAGATATGTTTTCAAGGTTAAACAGATATATTTAGATAGATAGATAGATAGATAGATAGATAGATAGATAGGCAGTCTTCAGACACCACAAAGACCTATAGAACATGGTATTTAAAGTATTCTGTTAGCAAAAGACTGTTCTTGACAATGAGACATGTCTGCTCCTGGTGGCACCAATCTACTTCAAAAAAAGATGATGGTCATCAAAAAAATCTTCATACAGAGTTTACTTTCTTTGTGGCAAAAGATAGTCATTTGGGCAAGAAACTGCCCTTGCCTTGACTGTTGACAGTACACTGTCCAAACTAGACAAGCAGGACACAAAGAAAAGTGACTACCAAATTTTGCCAAGACAGGATGGGACAGTCCTTCAACAATTTCCTGATTCTCAGAAAAGTCTGTCAGATATTTTAGATCTGTAGGCCAAAGAGGAACCTTGGGTGGCCACTTACGCAGTCAGATGTCTGTACTTTCTATAGGTTTGGAAATGGCTTGCACTGAACTTCCTGGTCACTCAGGTAATACTATATCCATCTGAGGTCTTTGATGAAGTTGAAGACTAGGTAGTTATAGTTGTAATTTTCTTAGTTATGATAGAAGGTAAATTAGGTACAGAGCTTTGGACTCATCAAGACAGTATAAAATAATGGAGAATTTTCCTCAAATATACCAAATACAAATGAACTTGACATTGTAAATGTAATTCTTACCCAATAGTTGTTCATATTGTACATAGTTTTACTATGTTCAATTTAAAAACCTTCCCGTTTTATTTAGACAAAAAGGGGGAAATGTTCTGGAATAATCTTTTTGTACACTGTGAAGAACTGTCACTGTGATTGGTTTAAAAAACACTGAGTGGCCAAAGCTAGGCAGGATTTACAGGCATAGAGGATGCTGGGAAGAAGAAGGGTAGAGATGCAAGGAGATGCCATGAGACATAGGGCAAGCAGGATGGGCAGTTACATAGACTGAGGTAAACGAGCATTGGGGCAGCACATAGATTAATAGAAACAGGTTAATTTAAGTTATAGGAGCTAACTAGAAACAAGCCTAAACTATTGACTGAGCTTTCATAATTAATAAGTTGCTGTGTCATTACTGGGGAGCTGACAGTCCAGACAAAAACATCCAACAACAAGAACTCATGATGTAATAGTAAGTAGAGATAACAAGGATACATGATTGAAAGCTAACTGTAACTATAAGAACATATAATTTTATTAAGGTAAAAATGCTATTAAGAAATCCAGTAGTTATTATTCTTTCATCTGTTTGGTTAGTAGGAGTTCATTAAAAACTTAAAAGGAAGTCACATTATATACTTGAATTATTTTATTACTGTTTCAATAGCTATTGTCTACCAGTATAGCATAATAATGATATTAACAAAGTTTCAATCATGAATTGTATTGTGGATGATTATATGTTAAAGTCAAATATATGTAACTTGTTCTTATTTGCCATTAAAAAGTTTGGGAGATGAAATACACAAAAATATCCTTAATTGAATTTAAAGCATAAAAGTCATACTTTAATTAATATGTCAGCTGGAAAACAAATGTAAAGAAAATGCTTTTCTTATTTCTAATACTATATTGTCAGTATTAATTTAAATTGTTCTTAATTTTATGAAAGTTACTTTTAAGAACAAACATATTTTGTTCTGATTAAAGTGTATATGTGTGAATAATTAGCCCTATGTAGTAATGTATTAACAAGATCTAGAAAGATAAATGTGAAGCACTCAATGATTACTGTTAACGAATGTCATTCACTGCTCCCTAATAGAGAAGGAGAGACCATCCTTCTACTGAACCCCATTATCCTAATGAAATGATACTCTGCCCCAAAGGTGGAAGTAAGTCTTATGGTGACTTACTGCCAGTGATTAATAAAGAGATTATGTAATGTTTGAAGCTGTGTCTGCTTGATTAATTATCTCCTCCAAGATCCAGGCACCCTTTGCTATTTAGTAGGTAGTGTAATGCCCCATCTACTCACAATTTTTGGTTGCTATTACTTGCAAATAGAAGTGTTAGCTGCCAAGAGCAAATCTGGTTATTCCAAGTGGACATTAAGCATGTAAAGGTTCACTCCAACCACTGAAGAAGGTAGGCAAACTGAAAATTTTCTCCTCTCTCTCCACTCCTCCAAGTCCAATTTCCCAGTCTTATCCCCAGAGCTGTAGAGGATTACCTGCTACAGACTCTCTTCCTCTCCTGTCCCAATCTCTAGTAGGTCACACACATCTTCCCTTCCTAACATCCTACCCCACACTAATTGCTCTACCCAGCCCCTGACTCCAGTAGGCACTCTCTGGGAACCTGCTGGGCCAGCCAGAGAAGGAGGTAATCTAACTGTACCTCTCCCTCCATTCCTCCAAGTCCCATCAGCAGCTCTAGAAGATCACCTGCCATAACTTCTCCTCTCTCTCTGCTCCCATTCCCAGGAAATAAGCATTCCTGGTGGGATAACCTGTTTTCCTGCCTCCTGTGACCCCCCACCCTGTCCCTTCTAGCTCATCAACATTGCTAAGTGTCATCCCCAATACTTAGAAAGATATTCGACCTGGAAATTTGAGTGGCCATACCTATTGGACCCCAGGAGAATTTCCTACCAGGAAACACACAGTCACTGCACTCTCCTAAGAACCAGAAAGGACAACAGAAACCAAGGAAACATTCAAGCACCCAACAGAAACAAGACCAGATATCAGCACCTAGTATTGCAATCTTTCCCAACCCAGATGCCTAGACACCCCAGAGTAAAAAGAAAATCAACATCAGGAAAGTGTGTCTCCACTAGAGCCCAGTGACCTTCCAACAGCAGGCCCTGGGTATTACAGCACAGGAAAAAAAGACCTTAAAATAGTCTTTAAGAATCTGATACAGAGTCTTAAAGAGGAAATGAATAAACTCCTTTAAAGAAATCTATGACAACATAGTGAAAGGAAATGAAGGAATACATTTCAAGACCTGAAAGTCGAAAGAGAACAATAAAGAAAACCAAAACTGACAGAAATCAGCAAATGAAAAATTTAGGAACTTGCACAGGAACCTTAAAGACAAGCCTCACAAATAGAATACAAGAGGTGGAAGAGATATCTCAGGCACTTAGGACATGAGAGAAGAAATGGATACTTTGGTCAAAGAAAATATCAAATCTAAAAAAACAAGTGCTGGTGCAAAACACACAGGAAATCTGTGACACTATGAAAAGTCCAAATCTAAGAATAGTAAAAATAGAGGAAGGAGAGGAAACCTATGTCAAAGACACAGAAACTATTTTCAACAAAATCATAGAAGAAAATTTCCCTATCCTGAGGAAGAAGATGTCTGTCAAGGTACAGGAAGCACATAGGACACCAAATAGAAAGGTGGACCAGAAAAGGAAGTCCTCTCAGCACATAATAATCAAAATACTAAATACATAGAATAAAGTAAGAATATTAAAAGCTGCAAAGGAAAAAGGACCAAATAAAGTCATGAAATTCACAGTTAATCAGATGGAACTAGAAAAAAAGTCACCCGGAAAGACAGATTCTAGAAACACAGATCCTGAAAAGTCAGACCCAGAAAGACAAAAATAGTATATATTTACTTATCTGAGCTGGTATGTCACTGATAACCTAGCTACAGTCTGTAGAGCCCCAGATGTTAGGTATAGAGTTAGGGACTAGGGATAACAGATAGATTTCCCTTAGAGAAGGAAATAGAATAGATAGTTATGAATGGATGGGGGTGCTGGGATAGGAGGATCTAGTATTGAAGAGTGAAGAGAGATGGAGATGAAGAGGGGAATATTGGAATGTCAGCTAAAATTAAGGGCAGTTGAGGATAGTATGGTAACCTAATACAGTAGTATCTTCACACACACACACACACACACACACACACACACACACACACACACACAAGTTTATCTAAATGAAATCGACAAACTGTGGGAACTAGAGTCCTGGTTTTCCATGTCTTGTCACCAAATGAAGCTTCCAGTCACAGGATTGGGTTATATATAATTGAGATGTTGGCCAAAGGGGAATCTGCAGGCCAACCCAGGCCATTGCTCTCTACAAGCTGACAGCAGCGCCTCACTGATGAAGACACTTATACAACTCATGGAACAAATCAAATTGGTGCATACATACAGGCTTCACTTCTACCTCCTGGCATCTTTGGTACAGGAAGGGACTCTGCATAATACCAAGGTAGACATATAAGCATCAACCCAGGCACAAACCCTTTGATCTACAATGTTGTCTTGCCTGATAGATGTTCTAGTGCAGTGATGCTGCAAAACTTGTTGGATTAACCAACTAATATCTGATTTGAATTAAGGTCCAACCCATGATATGAAACCCATACCTCATACTGCTTAGGTGACCAGGAACCTAAGACTAGATAGCCCAGGGAGCTAGAGTAAAACCAAATACTACTGCTCTAAAAAAATACAAACAACAACAAATTGAAGCAATAAAATGACTCTTAATGACATTCTACTATACTCATAGATTAGTGACTTGCTCAGCCATCATCAGAGAAGCTTCCTCTTGCAGCAAATGGGGACAAATACAGGGACCCCAACCAGCCAATGTGCAGAGAGTAAGAGACATTGGAATACTGAGCCCTAAACAGGATGTTTCCATCAAATCCCTTCTCTCAGAGTGAAGGGAGTGGAGGCAGAAAGTGTATAACAGCCAAAGAGGATGGAGGACACCAAAATAACAAGACCCTCTAAACTGGCTTGATTGACATGCATATGAATGAACAGAGACTGTGGCAGCATACACAGGGCCTGCAGGGGTCTGCACCAGAACAGAACCTACAGCTGAAAGGAGAAATGAACTCATAGAGGACCAAGCTACACAACTAGTCATACTGAGTCGCCTTGCCGAGACTCAATGCACAGATAGATGCTTAGTCTTATTGAAATTTGATATACCATGTTTTGTTGATACTCATGGGAGACTTGCCTTTTCCTAAACAGAAATAGAGGAGGAGTGGTTAGGGGGTGGGAACAGAGAGTGATGGGGACAAACTGAGAGAAGAGGAGGGAGGGGAAATTGTGGCTGGGCTGTAAAAAACAAACAAACAAATTTATTTAAAAAAAAAAGAAATGGACACATGTCTCCATCCCTAACACAGAAGCAATAATGTCTAACCATTGGCACTGGGAAAACAAACTACTCTTAAGGGTAGGCTGCATGCTCAGCAGTAGATGACCAATAGAAAACAAACTCAGTTGGCATCCTTGGAGGTTTCTTATCTCACAATTTTGTGTCAGGGATTTTTTTCTTTCTTTTTAAAAATTTTCTCTTAATATTTTTTATTTTTATTTTATTTATATAAATGTATTTTTATATTCTCTTTTCCAGGCTAATATTTAAATAAATTCTCATCCTATAATATTGAATTAATATGCAGAATTAGGCTATTCTACTTGTTTTTAACCTACAGATCTTTTGTGTATATATTGTGTCTTTACGGGGCTCCTGGGTGTGCCGAGTGAGTCTCTGTTTCTTGTAGTTTCTCTTGGGCTCCTTTCCTTCTGTTTGTTTTGTGTTATTCTAATATGTTAGCTTTTGTTTTGTCCTATTGTATTTTGTTTTATTTTATTATTATCCCTTAGAAACTTGTTTGTTTTCTAATGAGAGAAAGAAAGGGGGTGGATCCAGATGGGAGGGGAAGGAGGGGAAGAACTGGGAGATTTAGGGGAGGGGAAAACCATATCAGAATATATATCTGAGGGAAAATCTATTTTAAGAAAAGGAAAAAATGAAAAAGAAAGTGAAGTTTATATGGTGCATCATTTGATTCAGTATTGGTTCAATCACTTTTGGCTTTGTGAGCTTGGATAGGTCACTATGCTTTCTCCATTGTCTCAGTTTCTTTTTCTACTAAATATAACAACATCACACATGCAGTGTTGTTCGCGGATCAGTTGAGATGCAAATCAAAAATTCATGATACAATGCCAGGTATGGATAAAGATGATCTTTGAGTATCTAGTTCTGGATGTTTATAAATAAGGTGAACATTATTCAATCTTTTTAAATCTCTTAATGTTGTCACTATATACATAATTTATTAACAGATTAGTTGTTTGTTTGTGACTAGTCTACAAATAGTACTATGTATTCAAATACTTATTCTCTTACTCTGGTTAGTAATGTTCTATAGAAAATAATTTTAAAATTCCAAATTTGATTTCTAATATATTTTAAAAGGCTGGCAGTACTGCATAATCACAGCCTATTTAAAAGCAATAATCTCCTTAAGTATAAGATGTTTGTATTCTATGTACAGAGGTCACATTTGATCCTACTATTTCAGTCCTTAAAAAACTGAAGGTAAAGAAAGCAGGATTGGCAAGGTATTGCATGATGAGTTACTAGTAAGAGTTTTCTATGGACAAACCAGACCAGTAGAAAGGTCTCTTACTCTCACCTTACTCCATGTGACCCAGCCACACAGCTGTGATGTTGGAGAAGTACATGGACTGCCATTCAACGGGAAAGATTTTTGCATCCTATTGAACTTGTGTGAGATGAAAGGTAGGCCCAGCTCTGGATGTTTTGATATTATACAAGTGGAGAGATGCTCTTGACCTAACACCTCCATTCTCCAGTAACACTGGAAGCATAATTCGATTATTGAAATTTTGGCCTCATAAATTCTCTAGAGAAGCAGTAAATATTTAATTGCTATTTGGTGAATATTTGCATGTGAGGCAGAATTGGGCCAGCTTCTTAAAAATAATAATACAAAGGACCATGAGAATAGGAATTTTTGAAAGCATTTGTGAAACAAAGTTTAGTTCATTGAAACCGATCAATACGTATCTAAGTTTAATCACTTGATGTTTAAACAAGTTGCCTTACTTTTTAGTTACTGTGACATTCAAAATTAAGTGGTTTGGGTTGAAATAAATTACTGGTTCCTATGAGTAAAATATTTATCCACTTTCTCAAATATTTAATCAGACAAAAACAAAGGCAACAAAAATTTAAAAAATACATTGTTACTCTCAGTGATTAATGTCAAAATATAGAATCTGAAAATGTATCTGTTCCATCTATGTCTAGGTCTAGA
Organism: Peromyscus aztecus; assembly: GCA_902168405.1. Lineage (NCBI taxonomy): Eukaryota > Metazoa > Chordata > Mammalia > Rodentia > Cricetidae > Peromyscus > Peromyscus aztecus. The sequence goes on along the minus strand of CABHPQ010094747.1, from coordinate 3,998 downwards.
CTTTCTTGGATACTATTTTTTGTTTATTTGTTTTATTTTTTTTGTGTCTTGGTGCTGAAATTTTATAGGGTTTCTGCATTGGATTAACTCCTTCATGCTACTAACTTAAGGCTATATATTATCAGAGTTCAATTTTAACTTTGTGGTACTAGAGGCTTATGCCGTCAGTACTTATGAATCCCACACAGATGCTTAAGACACATGCTTAAATAAATAATCAATTCAGACAAGAGAACAGAAAAAGTAGTGAATTTAGAATTTCAAAAAGGAGCGACATTTTAAGCAAACATAAAAATGTATAAGGATAATTTGATCTAATAATCACAGCATAATAAGATACACTTAAGAAAATATTCCAGGCATGACAAATACTCCTGGTGAGGAAGGCCCTAGGGTTAGCTTCAGAAAAATAGGCTTCTGCCAGTTGTGCCATTAGGGCCACTGATGGCTTAATTCTAATGGGGATAACTGTGACACTTGTCAAGTCTCATGTCATATCATACCTATTTGTGTCTTCTGTGGACTCTGAAATGCATTGTCCATAATAATAAGAAAGGGAGAAATTTAATTCAAATTCACAAGCTTTGTTCCTTGCTAATCAATTCCACTCTGTCAGAGTGGATGGCATATTGACTGATGCAGTGACTTCATTTTGGATTTCAGATTTAAAAAAAAAAGAAGAAGAAGAAGAAGACGCAACATAAAATAAAATAGCTGTTAGACAAGCAAGGGTGATGTCTGAAAGAGCAAAAGTTTCACTGTTTTCATCCAAACATTTTGGGAAAGTGACTCGTTTCTATCAATGTCATTTATATATTTCTAAAAGAGAGAGGATATCCAATAGTACAAATTATTATTCTTTATGAATTTTAGACCATCACACTATAACAGTATGACATATTTCCTCAAAATACTTGCATACGTCCTTATATCTCTCACTAGGTCTGGAAATCACTGTGCCTAGTAGAAATTCACAAGTTTCAACCCAATGCCAGTTATTTCCCTGAATATGCTCATTATTGCACCGGTCACTTAAACTGCATGTATCAGTCATCACTGACGACTTTTCCTCTATCCTTACATTTGATAATCACCAAGTTTTACTCTCTCATTACCTAATTAACTGCTTTTCTTCATTGGCGCTGAAATCAGTGCACACTTATGCCATACACAGCCTTCTGGTTCCCCTATTGAAGACTAATTCCCTGTTCCTCAGGCTGTCCCATACTAATCTTTCTAAAGACTTGACTTAGCAGCCTCACCTTCTACTTAAAGCTTTTCAGTGGCTGTTATTACAATTTGGTCAAGCATTGAAGAACCCAAATTATCTTTGTAACCTCGCCATTTTCCTTAAGTTGTCTATGTGAACTTTATAATTTGATTAATGACCTCATCCATTTCCCCATGACTCCTAAAGATGGAAGGTGAACTCAACGGAAGTTAATAGAGGCAAATTAAGGAATGGTGCTTCTAAATGACTAAGGATGGGTAATAGGAAATTATACTATACACCTCTTCCCAGTATGCCCAGCTGCTACTACTAAATAGGACTACTATTAAATAATACTCAGTAATATTCATCTGAATTATTGAAAATAGGATAAAAGGAACAAAAGGCTGCAGAAGAAGCAGGCAGTAAACCATGGAAGAAAAGGTAACTTCACAAAACTCCACCAACTGACTCACTGGTCACTCTCTAAGCCAACTTAAGTTTATTTATTTGTTAATGTCGTCTGTTTTTTTCAAGGAAAGATATTTTCTTCATTGTAATATAGTGTCCTCTTTAAAGTCATTCAATAAGTCTTTGTATTATTCAAGACTGAGGACATATTTTCTCCTGGTTTTTGAAACATACACATCTGATTAGTGCTTTACCCAAATATTGCAGTCACTAGCTCTGTTTCTAGTCTGTATTTCATGAATATCATGGGAATTATTGACATTAATTATCAAAGGATAATGAAAAATATTTTATAATTATAAAACAAATTGAATTATTTCCCTCTTCAGACAATTCATGACTATATGCCATTGTTTGAATATCCACTACACATTCTTACATTCACACATGACATATATGATTGTAACAATGTAAATGGAATGAAAATTGGTGGCAAATGCCACAGAGCAAAGAATTTTAATGTTACACTTTGGAGATGGTTATGATAAAATGTGCTAATGACCAAAAGAATCAGAGAATTTGTTTTGTCAATGTTTCAACTTAAGTCTTTCCAGTCTCTCTATGTTTCCCTGTGTCTAGCTCCAATCTGAAAACAGCCCATGTTGGAGAGGTTGTGGAGCAAGGGGAACACTCCTACACTGTTGTTGGGAATGCAAACTTGTACAGCCACTTTGGAAATCAATGTGGCGATTTCTTAGAAAATTGGGAATCAACCTCCCTCAAGACCCAGCTGTACCACTCTTGGGCATATACCCAAGGAATGCTCAATCATACCACAAGGACACATGTTCAACTATGTTCATAGCAGCATTATTTGTAATAACCAGAACCTGTGAACAACCTAGATGCCCTTCACCTGAAGAATGGATAAATAAAATGTGGTACATATACACAATGGAGTACTACACAGCAGAGAAAAACAATGACATCATGAGGTTTGCAGGCAAAAGGATAGATCTAGAAAAAATCATCCTGAGTGAGGTAACCCAGATTCAGAAAGACAAACATGGTATGTACTCACTCATAGGTGGATACTAGATGTAAAGCAAAGGATGACTAGACTGCTACTCACAACTCCAGGGAGGCTACCTAGAAAAGAGAACCCTAAGAAAGACACAGGGATCGCCCAGTGACAGAGAAATGGATGAGATCTACACGAGACAACTGGAGGTGAGGGGAAGGGTTGGGGGAAAGAGAGCTTAGGGGAGCGGGAGATCCCAGCTGGATCAGGAGTCAAGTGGGAGAACAAGGAAAGAGATACCATGATAAATGGAGACTCCACGGGAATAGGAAGAAGTAGAGTGCTAGAGAGGTCCCCAGAAATCCACAAAGATGACTCCACTATAGACTACTGGCAGTGGTCGAGAGAGTGCCTGAGCTGACCTACTCTGGTGTTAATACAGTCTTAACAGAGAAGCTGAAGAATGAAAACTCCAAATTACTGGTGGTATCATTGCCACTATACTCTGTAAGAGTTGTTCATTGAATGTAGGTTTCTGTGATGTTTGCAAAAGAGATCAACACAACTAGCTGAATTAATCACCACAGGGTTTAGATAGAGGCTATGACTACCTTGTAGGGTTTCTCACATACTTTCTTCCATTTATTTGCCATGCTGTTCCTTCAGGTCCCTTCATAGACCTGATGTTCTTATTGTAAACAGAAGTCTTGTTTCTAGCTTCTTTCTATGTTTAGCTCCATGCCAATGCTCATAGTCTTATGTGATATAAAACGGTTTCCCGTGTCTCTCAGTTAAGTCTTGCATGTGTGTTATACATACCTGGCATCTCTCATATTCAAGTCTGCATCAAGGATTCTACTCATGCTGGTCTCATTCTTTTCCCTATGGACACTTATCCCTCGTTCTTCTAGGATTAGGTAACAGACTTTGAGCTTTGTCTTTTCTAACTCTTGTGTGCTTTATCTTCTCTGTAATACTGATTGAAAATTCAATGCCATATATTAAATACTCCCTCTGTATTTATTATAGGTTAAATATTCTTCTCATGCACAAAATTTTTGAAGTGAAACTAAGCATACATCCTTGCAATTTTGTATCTCACTAATATCCAATATATTGATGGACACATGGGAAGGATCCTTCTGAATTCTAAACAACTTAAATATTGAGAATCTTAATTTCTTTTAATTATTATAATTTCATGAATATTATGCTCATACTTACATTTGTTCTACTTTTCATCACATATTATTTCATTGGTTTTTCCCTTAATGGAATGTAGAAATGAATAAAAGCTCCCTCTACTGGTTCTCTTTGACATTTAACATAAGCTTATATATATATATATATATATAT